>DWQX01000621.1:0-38873 GCA_018245475.1 Pharmacophagus antenor
TGTTCACTTCTTCATCTTATATAACGTAATAAATTATTTCGAAATGCCTGCAGGCCCCGAATCGTATAGTTTACATACAGATACATTTTATATTAAATTTAATGAAATTCGTTGAGATATCTAATTTCAGTTCTACTGCTGAAATGGAATTACGCGTTAATCCAATATTATTTTGACGAGTCGTTGACAGTGGTTTAGAGTTGATGAGACGTCACGCACACAGATCTCTAGGCAGAAATTGCACACATGAAAATAACCTACGAACATGTAAACGTTATGCATGTGTGACGTCCGTGTCACTGTGTGAGTGAGTGTGGAGGCGGGTGGCCCATTTTCACCCTGTGAAATAATAGGATACGAAAACATCGGAGGCAGAATATAATCCTCCTAGGAAGGTTGAACGGAATGGAAACAGGAATATGAAATGCGTGAAAGGGACGTGTCGGTCCACGTGCATGCCGGAAGGGTTAATGTTTATCTTTTAGATGTTAAATCAAAATCGATTCTTATTATGTCTTATTCGAATTTCTAACGAGTAGTAAGTTTACCCATATTACACGATTTGCAAATCTCTTTATAGAGATATTAATCAGTAGAAACGTTGCAATCTATACAGAAAATAAAAAAAAACGTTTTCAATGACGACAGTTTTGGGAAAAAATTGTTAACACTTCTTACAACTACAACTTAATATCTTATGGCTTTAAAAGATATTCTATAGATGAATCTTAAAATCGGAATGTTATAGATAAAAAATATTTGACTATAATAGCTATTACAAAACAAACCGTCAAATGTGATTAATGAACGGACACAGAATATTTGGCATTGCCAACCCCCGATTATTCGGAGGCAGGCATGAAAATGATGTGTTGATAATAATTAAAGGTTCCGTACAATGTCGCCGCGATTCGGATGTTACACAAACGGGGGATAATGTAAGGCATTATAACATTACTCGCGGGGGTATGAAAGCTTACATTCTGATTGAATTCTGCGAGTGAAATTAAGTAAGGATTTGCCTGTTTATGTTAAGGGCGTGCGATGTGATGGATCAGTCAGTTTTCTGCTACCGCGTGTTAACGCCTTTGTTCTCGGATTGTTGAGATTTTATAAGCCTATTTGTTGGGATACGTGTAGAAAGATGGCGTTCCAATGTTTTAGATTTGTTTTTTTGTTATTTTGCACTTTTTGCTAACTATCTACATATGTCTAGGCATTAAAAACTTATCGATCTATACGCTTTGAAGATAATTATTTGTACATCAAAACTTTTAAACGAAATTATTTTATTACATTTGTATATTTTTTTTTAACCTAGCAGTAAATTTTTCTTTAAAGGAAATAAGTAGATAGTGATATAGACAAATAATGGTTGACGGTTGTCTTGGATCCGTATTATATTACTATTGTTGGCGTGCACTTCATCGTTTACATATGGAAAATTTTTACATTACGTTATAAATGTAAAAATGAACAATTAAAATTAATATGCCGAGGCTGTCATTAATACATTGATAGCGGCCGGCCGTTTGAGATATTTTTTTCCTACTTAGCACAATTAAAACATTTATCGGATTGTAAAAAACTAGTTCTCGTGTGCAGTGTTCGTATCGAAAATTTATTGTTTTTATACCCGCGCATAGTGTACGCAAAACGCTCGATAAACACACCGCGCGGCCGCAATCATAGCAATTTCTTGCTATCTACGGCCGAGTTTACAATTTTAATGGTTAAAACATCGAGTTGCAATTGCGGGCAATCAAACAAATTACTGTTTTGCGCCTTATAAGGAAATCGTAGTAGTCCGTACGATCGGCAGCGACAATTAAACGCCGAAGCGATGCGCGACCGTGAGCGGGGAATAGGAAACGTGAAATAATTTCATTTTGGCATTGTTTGAATGAAACAGATACACTTTTAATAAAATTATTATTAGTAATATTGTAATAGCTAGCATTGTTTGATATGGATAAGTTTTTTAAATGGTTATGGGTTAACGCGTGACCTTGATTTCAACGTCAACGTGACCATAGAAAAATCGTGTATAAGAATACTTGTGGCTCTGACATGTATGACTGCCGGAACACAGCAATGCTATTATGTCGGCAGATTTACATTAAGGGCATTCGCTAGGCAGACGAATTTCGTAAAAAGTTAACGTCATCTAGTTTCTACTCCTGTGCCCCGGGAATCCGAGACTTCCGCGTTACAAGGCTAGAAGTAACTCACTGAGCCACAGAGACAGTATCTATCTGGAATAAGTTATTGCGTCTAAATTAATTTTTAATTCTTTTATTGTCGATGAATAAAATATAAAGATAGGAGCTAAATTAAAATGCAGAATGTAACTCTCGGGACAGTAAAATTAAAACATTGCTTAATAAAACAAACAAGAGAAAAAGAAATCAAGACCCGCGAGATAACCATTCTTCAGAAAAAAAAATTATTAATAGCAACGATAAAAAGTTAAATTCTTGTCTAGTCCCGATTTCTACTATTGCCGTTCTGTCTGTCTCTGTTTTGTATGAAAATTGCGAACATTTTAATTCGCCGCATGAATAACTAGCGGCAGTCATTGCGAAACGTTCCAACAGCATTGCTGTTTAATTGTCCGTACATTGATATATTTGTTTCCGACACTAGCACGTAGACAATTAATTAAAGTGAATAATTCTCATCAAGTAATTAGTTTAGGTACCAAGACCCTATTTTTAGTGAGTTTCATCAATAAATTTGTTGATATGTTAGAATTAATTTTATAAGTATCTAAAGTTTGTATAAAATTGTTATTAATTTTATACGATGATGCGACAAAGTATCGTTATAATGATGAAATTAATGTTAGGATTTTTACATAACGCCATATTGCCCGAAACGCCTTGATATACGATACTTTGTATTGACTTGAGATACGATGTATGATGTCTCGACAACCCATACAACAGACATTATGTCGGCACGCTACTGCTTGGCGGCAGAAATACGAAATAATTTGATACAAGCAGTCATTTTTTATCGGTTATAAGCTAACACTTAACCACGCTTTCAGCTGACGTTAAGTGACAACGAGGCCGTCAATAATGAAGCGTGTTACCCAAAATACTTCTGACTCTCACTTGTATGACTGCCGGCACACTGCAATGCTGTCGGCAAATTTGATATTTAGGATGGCAGCTAGCTTGGTGTGTTCGAAAGATTCTACCACCATCTAGACTTTCATAATACTTATGGCTCGAGAATCGAACCCAAGACTTCCGCGTAACAAGGTAAGCAGTCAACCACTACTCCACGAATGCATTTGAGTCATTAAAAAAAGTGTTATGAATATGTATATATATGCAGAACAAATAGTGTCAAATATAACAAATTAAAATACTGCGTGAAGTTAGAAAGAAGGACAACAAAAACTAATGCTATGAAGCAAGGAGTATTGACATTAATAATGCCCTACCGTACCACATTCTTACCATTTACTACAAATATTCAAGATATAACTCTATCATCATCTCTAGCTTCAAGCTGACGTATGTGCTCAGCATTCTTAACAACACCACACGGTTTTTAGTGACAAAAAAATTTCAAAAGAATAAATAATTAATTAATTTTATTAACCGAGTTATATCTATTTATATGTCAAACATCATTGCTATGAATAATTAAAAATACAATATTAGTTAAATTCGTCCATGTTTCGATATTATTCGAATTTTATGAAAAAATTATGATTGTATAAAAGTCGGTTGTTATTTCGTTTTAAAAATGATTATCATTTTAAAAATGAATTGATAGCCGAAAGTGATTTAGGTTAGTAGATACTTAATTGGAATAGCATTATAATTTAGCTGTGACAGTCGTGTGCCTCTTACCAGGCAATGACACTAGTTTTTCTTGTTAAAGAGCAATAAACTTTTCTTATCCTTCATAACAAACGTAATGCCGGCACAATTTCCATACTTGCATTAGCTATAAACTGTTTAATTCCCATCGTTCGTTGATGGTGTGGAATGGGGTTACAATTAAATGTTGTTTTGCTGCCCACTTACGGCATCGCTCACACCTTGAGAATCATCATGGCATCAATTTATTTTTTGCCCGAGTAAAAGCATAACGTAGGAATTTCTTTTAATTAGCAATACCGGCGTATTTGTACGGCGGCTCTGGCAAAATTCTTTACTCACCTCGATGTTTAAAAAAAGTATTTGTTTCTCGTGAAATATTTTTTGGGATACTCAATTTGTGTACCTACATTTTATAAGTAAATTATACGACTCTTAATCACAACTCATTTATATGTGAATCGGAACAATTTTCATTGGGAATTTCTTGTGTAATGAATAATGTTTCACATGTTAACATTCCTCAAAGCTTTCGTGTAATAAAACGGTATTTAACCGATCGAGCGAAAGGAGATTATACGTTTCCTCCTTCCGTAGCTTCGCATTTTTATTATCTGCCGTACGACAGTAATAACCGAGAATTAACTCATTGAAAAACGGTGTGCTGTAGTGCGATCAATAAGAGATATGTGAAAATTACAAATGTTTGCTTACCATTTTTTTTTTATAACGGGCAAAAAGCGTAATAGTTTAATAACACATTAACGTTTCTCGCTTGTGATCATTCATTGTGCCAGCGTTGTTAGAGTGAATATAAAATAAGATAATACTTCTAAGGATCGCATTGTTTTATAATGCACAAACTTTGCATACATTATAAATTTCGTAATTTAAGCGTATTACAATTGCACTGTTTTTCATCTGTAATAACAAAAAAAAACTCAAACTGTAGTATAGAAGACCTATCATTTAAAGACATATTATTTTATGTCTGATTGTAAAGTTCAAATGTGATACTTTTCAATATCTAGAACATAATATAAGATTTCGAATCTTTACTATAACGATAAGTAGTAACCATTGACATTCATGTAAATTTAATTCGAAAGAAAATGAATGCAATATTAAAATTATGAAATCGGTATCAGTGATATTAAGTTCAAACAGAAATATTTCATAGTAGCAGCTGCTGCTTCAAGCCGCCGACGGATAATCTCCCTTTTGTGCGGCGATATTAATAAAAATATGGTTCGATGTGTCTGTCTGTATCTCTGATAGTTATTATGTTACAATAGCCAGGACTCCATTGTGCATTTTTACGATTGAGTTGGTTTTTAACAATCTCAAATAAGTGTACGATATAGTTTTGGCCTTTAGCATTGCCTACTTGTAATGCAATTTTTTTGTAAAGAATTTTAACCTTTAATTTGTTCAGCATTGATATTTACTTTTATGCATTATCGTAGGATATAATAAACAACACTTAGATTTATCTAGTAATAAAGTTATTCTAGTATTAACTTTGTTCTGTATTTACATGTAATACATTTTATCTAGGATTTAAATTACATGGAATGGTATAAGAGCAAAATTATTAATTATTATAAATTTGCTTATCTTTTTTTTTTAAATCTTATCGTTGTAAAATTAATTAACTAATACGGTGAAAACATCTCTATTTACGTATATTAAAACATCCATAACGTCATCACAATAACATAATGTTGCCTATGACACATACTAATCTTGACGCATGTATTTATTCGAGATAAAGCTCTACCCCGGTCAATTTACGAGTAATTAAGTCTAACCCTCTTTCGCACATGACTGAGGGAGAACTTTTATTTGGCCCATGAAAATATCCCGGATTGCCGCAGAATACGTATCCTATTGGCAAGCATCACGTTAAGATCACCCGTTTATAAGGGCTCTTGATTAATGTATAAACTGTTTATGTGTACCGTTTAATGTTATTTAAGTTATTGCTGATTATAATCCATGTTATAGTTACATTACAATTTTTATTAATATTGATTTAAATTAATACTTGTTAAATAATGTCTGGATCAGTGGCAGTGCTTAGTGCTTGCATTGAAATACGGAGTTCCCTAGTTCGGTTCCGGGGCTACAAGAGTAGTGGAGTCTGGGCTTTTCACTCATAGTATCAACTTGCCGCTATAACAGCGTTGCTATGTTCCCGTAGTCAAGCACGGGCAAGAGTATTCTGAGTAAGCAAATTTTACCATCCCGGCCGTGCATTGTCACTAAACATGGTTGTTGAGATCAAGGTATCATTTTTGTTTTCTCCATTCATTTCAGTTATAATTGTATTATTGTAACTAAATTTTAAACGTTTATCTTTATACGTACGACAAAAAATAGACACACGACCGTAGTGATGTAAGTATATCCTGTTATAGAATAAACAAGAAATCCTTGTGAAGGCCTATAACTTCTCAAATTGCGTTCGTAAGTAAGGGACGCGGATTAGCTTGTGCTAGGGCAAATATTTTATTACAGTCCAAATCTCCAGCCCTCAACGTTTTATTGTTCATAAGGCTCGTCCGAGCCAAATGAAAGAGTTTATGGCAAAGACATGAGTCTGTCTGTGTTGCCACAGACAGGAAACTACATTATATTATTGGAAGGTTATTAAATAATGTTAAAACTATGTATTGGCGATCAAATTGTTGCGTAATTAAAAGTCTGTAAGTTGGTACAGAGATTTGATGCTTTCAGTGTTTAAAGATATTTTTTTTTCATATTAACTTTTTTTTTAATACAATTTTATGACAATCGTAACAAAATTTTTTTGCAGTTACAAAATATGGAACAATATATTTTGCTATTGTACCGTATCTCAAATTCGAGTGTGTGGCAACATAATATTTCCCTATGTTTAGTTTTGTTTGAGCAAGTTATTGACCGATCGCAATTTGTCCGCGTTCGTGTATTACTATTATTGATTGTGCTCGGCACGTGACTTGTGTCGTCGATTGTAGTTGCCCATCTCGGACATTGTTGCCTATTTGTTAGGAAATTGGGGACGATACTTCTTTAGATGTAACATCAGTTTCTGTGTGCCGTTTCTTGTTCATTTTGATTTGTTTGCAGTTATATTACTGTGATGATTCGGCGACCTGTAAAATTGGAATAAGCAAATGACTTAAGATCTCTTAAATTATCAATACGCTTATGCATTGCTAAAAATATATATTTTTTTACTGGTTCTTACACACGGAGAAGAACATTTTATTACATTAATCTGAACAAAAATTCAAACCTTTGCAGTTAACACAAAACAGGCCGTGAAAGCGACAAAAAGCGATTCATCGTCCAAATTGCAGACAGTTATTTTGCTCAATCCTATATGCCATTGGTATACTGACCGTACAATTATGTGTTTATTGTAAACGCCACGATTGCCGGCCGGCTGTAATTTACTTTTAATTCGCCTCGTTTCGTATCATTTTGGAGATTTTTCGTTTTGCCTCCTCTCCGCGTTCACTTATTATTTGGACTCTCATTTTACAGCTCGATCTTAGCTGATATTGCGTCAACTGTGTGTTATTACATGAACTACTTGCACATTAAACAGGGTTTCGATTTGTTCGAATCCAACTTCTGGTCTATATTAACAGTAGCGTGTTAGTTGTACTTAAAAAAGAAGCTTTATTATGTTTTATCACCAACAAAATGCTTTATCGATTAAATATTTAATATACTATATAATACTCCTATTTTACACTCATTGCATCGATATTCATATAAAAAACGGTAAGTTTCTCGTAACAGAGAAAATTGATCATGATGGTGGGTACTATTTCTTATACATACATATTTAAATAGATACGTATATACACAGAAATATTTATTTTTAACTACAATACAAGTATACTAAATAACTTTGTATTTTTATTACCGTCATATTTATGTTGCGAGGCTTAATGCATCTAATAATTTATACGTTACGTGTGATTTACCGACCATTACTCTTATGTTGAGGTCTTAAGTTAAACGAACGAAATATAAAATCTATAAGGCCGTAAGGTTTAAGGATAGAAGAAATTTATAGACATTATTTTGATAATAGTTATTGTTTGTTGAATTATGTAACTCATATGTCACGTATTATCTTTTATATATTATTTCACTAAAATATCGCGTATATGTAATTTTATTATAATTGATAGCTTAAATGATAAAAACTTACTTTCGATTTTAAAAGTAGGCACAATTTGCTTGCAGGTGAGCCAGCGCTTGCCAACTATACATTGTCAGCCACAGCGCTCGTTCTTTTCGCTTTATAGCCAATTATTTATGCCCTGCCCGTTTGGTCATTTTGTAATCTGTCCGTAATAAAACTCAATGGTTATTATGTTCGTTCCATTATCTCACTGGCTGCAAAAATAGTTTCGCTATGTCATAAAACATGCCTTAATCAATTAGTCTAACACCAATGTTGCAGACCAATTTTTTTCCCAATGTTTCGATCTTTTGTATAGATAACAAAATTGTATTATCATGTTTTCATAGTGTGTTTAGAGACGACGATATAAGCACCTTTTTAAAAATGATTCTTAGAGTTTGCGGTTATGATTGCCGCCTATATCCCAACCTCCTTTAAACACATAAGTGATCTAATTGGGGTCCCGATTCTATCGATTCTAATTCGATATAATGGTCGGTAATTTGATACGGTCATTTATCGAGGACAGTCGATATTCGATCAATAAATCGACGAAAATCGATATAATAATGGTTCACAATCGATCAATTTATTTCTTTAAATGCTTAATGAACGGATTCCCATAATAATAGTTATAATAGAAATCGACCAACGGTGTTTTTTTTTTTGTTTTTGGAAGATCATTCAGTATATGATTAGATATCATTTCATTATAGTGCAGTTTTGGTGTTATTTTTTATTTTTTTTATATACATTATTTTTTGTACTGTGTATTTCTTATATGTATTAGTTCAATATTACCCCTTTACGTTATAATGCATATATTAACTTATGCAACTAATTTGTGTTCAATTTCTTATCTGTTTATAAAACAAAAAGAAGTAATTTTTAGTTAAAAAACGAGTAGCAAAAAGAGGTCATAGATCACCTCACAATGATGTTTGTATTATTATAATTTCTCTGTTTATGTTTATATTTGTGCTATTTATACAAATAACTGTAGTTTCTACAACTATTATGTTTTTCTAAGAGTTCAACCCCGATTGATTACCGTTCCTATATAAATGTAATATTATTATTGTAAACAAAAATCTGAGAAAGATTATATTAAAATTGTCAATTCAATTTCCATGCATCGTAACTCGGATGTGTTGAACTTTTTTCTTTGTAGTAAATTATGCAACTGTCCTAATAAATATGAACAATTATAGCTGTCTGTTATACAACTAAAGGTACACGGTGTCGCAAAAGTTGTAGACTTGTGAATGCAAAGGAAAAATGATAACAAAATATACTTGTAAGAAAGGGACAGCGTAAAGGGGTCTGACCGCAGGTTATGAGGAGATTTAACACGCATCCAGTTAATTAGTGAATGCGGTTGACCGACGCGGCGGTGGTGCGGGACCGAAGATTTGTAAATATGATTTTCGGTTAAAACACCTTATTGTGGAATGAATAAATATTAAATGAAGGAGAGGAATATCGGCATGGCAATATATGTTATGAAAAAATCAAATGATGTTAACTGATAATAGCGGCGTAGATAGTGAAACCCGCTCATTCAAAAAACTCTGGTTCCCATGTGTCTCGGAACACTATAATGCTGTTTGGACTCAGATTGACATTTAGTATGGTCAAGTAAGTTCCATAAAACCTTAATCAAACCGTTGTTATTATAACACAATAGAAATAATTTGCTTTTTATACGATCAGACGAAGAGAGGGTCAATGCGTCTATCTGGTAGCAAGATATATATCTTTTTTATCGGTTATGAGCCAACACGTGGCCTCGATTTCACCTGATTATAAGTGACAATGAGGCCGTAGATGATGAAGCGTGTTCGCCAAAACACATCTGGCTCTCACATGAATGATTGCCGGATTACAGCAATGTCGTTATGGCGGCAAGTTGACTTTGAGGGTGGAAGCTAGCCAGGCAGAATTGAAAAACCCTACCACCAACCAGATTTTATTACTCCTGTGACTCGGGAATAGAACCTGGGACCTCCGCGTTGCAAGGCAAGCGGGTAAACCGCTGCGCCACAGAGACAGTTAGATCTTTATTACTACTCATGTTTTTTCTGTCTATATCATGTATTCTACTGTTATTAATTTCCAATAAAATGTATAGTTTTTGTTATGAAATAATTTTTTTAAATACTTTAAACATTGGTATAAATCAATACAAATCTACTACCACCTTCGTGTGTGTATAGAACACAGAATCCACTCACCACAAATGTAAATTTTAACCGGTGTATGGCTCAGAAGATAACCAAAGCGGTTAACTAAGTAAATAAACCCGGTCAATTAATTCAGGGTCCATTGGTCATGATGTTTGTTTGTTTGTAACTTAGTTTAATCTTTGAGAATTGCTTGTGTTACGCAATGTGAATGAAAGGCAGTTTATCATAAAGGATGTATTGAATTTAAATAAATTTAATATCAGTTTAACTAAATTATTAATCCTTTACAAATAATATTTAAATATTTGTCATTGATTATGTACATATGATACAATCCCATTTCTTAAATAAGATAAGAGTAACATCTAAGGAACGATGACGGTGCTTTGATATGTTCTATATTTTTTCCGTAACCATATACTTACCAAAAACTAAAAGTAATTATTTCTTAATTTAAACGCTTTAATGTCAAATGGTATTCTTAGCCAGTCTCCTTTAGAGTTGTGCAGAGAATATTATTTTAACATTATTGAAGATTTATTGTCAGTTGCTATTTGAAGCGATTAATGTATTGCCGGACATTCTGTATTATTGACGTATAATAAATTTTAATACCGCAAATACACTAACCTCCAAATAAAAGCAGCACAAAGTTTGTTATAAATTTATAGGAGAAACGAAATATGATGTGTATAACAACCTGTATTCTTAACTGTACAACAAAGCCAAACATGTATTGAATACTGAGCAATCCTTAAATCCTTTGTAGACCGGTTCTACAATGGAAAAGGGCTTTTCCTTTAACGGTCGAACCGTTAATTCGTGTATAATTCGACACCTTGTTAATTGTTTCCGACACCCCGGTCCGTTTGGTGACCTGGGCGGTGGGTGTTCGCGGACGTCCAAAGACCACCCGGAAACACCCAAAAACCCCCGAAAGGGGGTGTCATTTTAAGAATATTTGTCCAACACCCCCCTGTGTTTACACAGGTTGTTTGTGGTGCCCAGAAAACAATAGTCCCAAATTCATTGCTCATTTTATTATTGTTTATTCGCCGTTTACGGTCGATTCGATTATTGGAACGGGTAATTAAATGATAATACCGGGCATTAATTAGATTTTACCTCAGCAAGTACATGTTCCACCGTTAAAGTGGCGCGCTATTTATTTTGACAAATTTCGGCAATTTATGGACAAAGTCCGTGTGGGATCGATAGTCTCACTTGTGCGTTCTAAAAATTGTATCAGATGTGTAGATATAATTAATTTCATCTATTACTTTTCATCTACGTTATAGGCAATCCTAATTAATATATAATTTTATTTCGTTTTAAATATAAGCACATGTTTTTTAATCCGTGTACTGAAGAATACGTGTTGGTTTAAGTCTAAAAGTCGATATTATTAATCACATCGGGATCGTTATTAAAAACATCACATAACATCTTCTAATTTATTAACACGAGTTTAACTCGTTAACGGTAAAATTTACCTTTAAAAATACCATATAGTACGAGATTAAAAATTTTAACCACGTCGTATAAGAAATATGTGGAATACATAGATGTATTTCAATGGTATTTTTTTTTCAATTTGCTCGATGAATATAAACGACAACTGTTAAACAGTACAAATTTTATTCGACGTGTATATACGTCTTACCCGCATTAATTGATAAGTTACATAAATTAACTATATCTTTAAATATTCTAGAAATGGCCAGAATGGAAAAGTCGCCACTGCTCGCTAACGGATACAACGCGCCACCGACCCACCTGGGACCCATGGGTTTCATGCACCAGCACGCGCTCATGTCTCCTGGCATGCCGCATCCAGGAGTACCTAGACCCGATGGTTCCATCATCAAAGGCCAGCCGATGCACAACATGGAAGCACTTGCAAGGTAAAAATAGTTATAATTTATTTATAATTTTGGGTAACATTTAAAATAAGGCAACAGTAGCATGGTAGATTCTCAGTTATTTCCTTTTGCTGATTACGGAACTCGATACATTTCTACATTTCTAGAAACTGAGTGGTAGTATGATACTGTTAACTATCATTTATAATTGTGACCAAAATACTTATACCTTAGAATAGACAAACAATAGGCATCATGATTAAAATTGAAAAAGTGATTGCGTAAAAGTCCACTTAAAGACGAACACATAGCTTGGATAAAAATTAAACAAAAAAATCTAATTTAAAAGAATATTGAAATGGGTTCAGTATCTGTTTCTACTTATTATTACTAATAAAGACTATTATATGTACTTATAGCGGTCTCTTATTTACGTTTGTAGGTGGTTCAGTATAACAATTTTTGACAATTAGTTCATTGGTGTTTAAATATATTACATAGAATGAATATAAATTCAACGACCTAAAATGTTTTTATACTTACAAGATCACAATGTAGAATTTAGTAATAGGTTTATTAAACGTTTCACATTTAATAACTCTAATTTCTTATGAAATACACCATTAATAATGTACGTAAAAATGTGGGTTTGAAATTCTTGTTCGCCTTTGTCCATATCATTATATGTGCACATTGGGTGACTCCAACTAAACTATGTACTGAACAAGGGAAAAATATTACATTTAATAAAATATAATAAATAATATTCCCGTAAAATTGCAACAGTATAGTGATTTTTACTGTACTGGTAATTTCAACAAATAATATACTCAATTGCACTTCATTACTATATCAAATCCATTGATCCATTTAGCTCATTTTTACCATGTATAAATACATCGTGACATCATTTGAATAGACACGAAATGAGAACACGGAAAGGCCTTTTTTATATTTCCCAGTTCATCCTATAGAAAACAGCTTTTACTAATCCTATAGAAGCAGACATACATAGTTGATAATAACTTTTTGTAATTCGGGCCGTTTATAGGGTTCCTTCTTGCGATTCAAATGTAAAATAGTTACACAAAACGTATTTATTATTTTTAGAGATTAAATGATAGCCAAGTTAACTGAGGCATATATAATTTTGAAACCTAATCCAACGATATTTAAATGCCATTTTTCTAACGATCTTAGATAGTATTTCGCGTTATCAGTAATCGAGGCTTCAGTTTTTTTCACTCATCATACGAAAGCTATTGTACGCAGGTTATCTGTGAAGGCGTGGGCCTACCCCGGTCGTGCCGACCCATACGTACTACAGCTGCAACTTGCCTCTAACACGTAAGATTTAGTATTATAGAAAATAAACAATATATGTAAATATCGTCAGCCTAATGAAAAAGTTTGGCTTATTTTACGAAAGCCATGAGATAAACTAAAATTAACAAATAACTGTTTCTATAGTATGTTAAATTGTTGACGATTATTATAAGATTAAAAAATCACATCAAATTGTATTACTTATATAAACTATAACTGCACACTATATTACATAAATTTTAACTACATAGGTGCGTATTTAAAAGTTTGAGCTTGTCCCATAGGCATACCATTGCGATAGACATGAGAGTCGCAAAATCGTATCCGTTGTTCATTTATTCACATGTAATATTTTCTATGACAAAAGAAAAAAAATTAATAAGTCAACTTTGTTATAAGCCCACAGTCCCTCTATTAACCGTGGGCCTCCTACAAGTATCACCTTACCGATTCGTCTTACGTAATCTGCATATACCGGCTTTTATTCATTCAAATATTTTACACCCTTTTTCTTATAAGCTCATTTTTACAAGATTACTGTAAGTATAATATATGTAAGTGTAATATTAACCTTTATAAACTTTTCCCATAATTCTATAATTACAATCGAATCGAGAACCTTGGTTTAACAATCTTTTCATTTATAGAACAAAAACTTTAACGACTGAACCGACAAAAAAAATACCACCGAGTAAATAGCTCGAGGCATGAGGTGTAAAAGGTTAATTGACTTGTCCTGCCTTGTCTACGTTAATGTAATAGAAAAAAAAACTTTAAAGGCAATAAAACTAACCTGGAACGGATATTGGTAAAGTCATGAAAATTGTGGCGATACCAGAGCGACGCTTGTGTGGATTGTTTGGGCACGTTTGTTCCGAACATGCCGTTGTAAATACCCATTTGTGATCTATTTAAGTTTTTAATGATTAATAATTAAACTAGCGGAAACTTGGGTAGCTTTATGCATTCGTTTATATGGTAACATTAATGAAATGTCGACGAACTCAAAATTTTAGGATAACGTTTTGTTAGTATACAGTTTACGGAGGTTACAATTACTTTGCTCGTTGTGAGACCTGCGCGGTCTATAACGCCAGTACGTATAACTAATGGGCAGAGCAGATAAATGTAGCTTATAGTTGTTGCAACTTACAAGCGCGACTAGCGTTTGGTTGTGGGAAAAACGTATCTGAATGAGTGCATATGCATGATGCGAGGGGCATGTACTGTCAGCAAAAAAATGGTATTCATATTTTTTTCCGCTTTGCAAGCGGTTTCCAGCTTTGATAAAGTTAATATGTATATAGGATAAATATCCTACCTATATTCCACAGTTTTACATCTATATATCTGTTAACATTTTATATTATATTTAGCAATGTCTATTACAAACCATAAGGAATATATTTCCGTATTAATTTGAGATATTATAACAAATATAAAAATCAATTAATATATCGGTAGGATAATTGTATTATACATTTTATGAAATTGTTGAGTAAGGTCATTTAATATGTCGAATATATAAATAATGTAAAATATACATTTTAGCATACTACAAAATAGTAAATGATCATCTTGTCAGATCTAAATGCGCTTTCCACTGGGATCTCACAAGCTGAGTGTACTACTCGCGTCACGCACACAGTGATACGGTGCACGTACACACACGTCTATTCACAGTTAGAAGCAGATCGCGCTCGTGAATTACAACTACTCTAACTACAGAGGTGATCATTTAAATTTTTTTTTGGCCAGAGGCTGGTACTTATTATAAACAAATAGTTAACAAAGTTCAGATATTATGTTCAAGTAAAAGTATAACATAATTTAATTTTGGCTTCAATGGTATATAGAGAACCGTATTTGAAACACGCAATTTTATAAATTTTGTACCAATATTTTCTGTTATATAGTTATGTTAGTAAAAATTAGTAAAATAAGAAAAGAATGTACATAAATCTGGCATCTAAAATATATCGTGCACTACAAAAATAAAGAATAATAATGTACACAGTTGTGACAGTTCAAGGTTAAAACAATTAATAACGGAAATCGGCAATCGAGCCGCAAATCGGCTTACGCACCGCGTTCACCAAAAGAAACCCTCTAGCGGGTCAATAGCTGTAGCTGGCAGGTTAAATGTCTAAGCACGCTAATCCAATAAGAAAAGTACAAACAGAATGCCCTCACTTCCGTCGGAAGACCCACAATGCTCACTTGACTTACCCCACTGTCTTACTGGCCCTATGTGATTCAATATCGGATGTATTACACTTATTAGCTAACATTGTTAAACGTATAGCATAACCTAATCGAAATTTTAGCACCTTGAAAAAATGAACGTGAATATTGTGTCTAAGGTTGAATAATTCTGTTAATCAAAATAATGTTTATTAATAAAATTAACTTTCACGTACCACTCATTTAAATATTTGATCTTTGAGACGCAACATTTACCGGGTTTTTAGTAATACTTATCTCGTAACAATACGATGCCACTAGGAATGTTTATAGTACCTCGTGTCACCCCGGTAACGATAATAAAATATTCGCTGTAGTGGTAAATACAATCCGTCCGATGTGATACAACTAATAATTAATTTTTCATGAAGATGTATGCTTCTGTAAAATATATCTAATCTAGTGCCAGGTGTCATTTTGGGTGTTATTTTTTAATTTTAAGATTATTCCTTTTTAGTATGTGTACCAAGTTTCGAGTCTATCGACACAAATAATAAAGAGTTCTGTTGAAATACCTACTCCTTCCCCCCCTTTCACCCTATCCGGGGTATCAGGGTGTAATTTCAACAACCCTTTCTTGAATATCTATACATCACAAAGAACATACTCTCGAAGTTTCATGTCTCTAGGAACAGCGAGTTATGCTCTGAATAGATATATCTAGATCTGATTATTTTGACTGTCTCCGTGGCGCAGTGGTTTATCCGCTTGCCTGATAGCGCGAAGGTCCCGGGTTTGATTGCCAGGCCACAGAACTATTGGAGTCTGGATGGTAGTAGGGTTTTTCACCAAATGTATTCTCGGTGAACATGCTTCATTACCTACGGCCTCATTATCACTTAACATTAGTTACTTAGTTACGTTATTAGTTACACATACACAGGAATACAATTTTAGTTATCTAGTAAAGTTAGTAAAATTGATTTAATAACGTTTACTTCATAAATACTTTTTAACTATTCTTACCCAAGAGGCGGAGGAAGAAAGGAAGTTTAATGAAAAACAAAGAGCCGAAGTAATTGAGAAACAATTTCAACGATCACGCATGAGTTGTTACGACACAAATATAAGCGATTGTTTTAAAAACATAATTAATTTCTTCGGCCCCTCGCCCAGCCTAACGGAACATTTAATATTGAGTGCTCATAATTATTCCTTTAACATTTAAACCCTTTCATTCGGGAACTTTTATTTTGTGAATGTTCAAGAACACTTTTAACAATTTTTGTCTTTGCAGTCTTCTCATAACACAATGAACAAAAAATCTGACCCTCGCACTGTTATTTTTATTCATCTTTTCTCTCTTTTTTAAAATTTTTATTTGATGTCTTCCTAGTTTTTTCTTATTTTACTTACTTTGTCAACAGATCTGGTATTTGGGAGAATTGTAGAGCAGCTTATGAAGACATCGTAAAACATCTTGAAAGGTAAGCAATAGGAACTTAGTGCCCCATTGCCACTGGGCCTTATTGAAGGAAAAATGGAAAAAAATACATGTTTTGGAGAGATCATCATCAATCAAATAAGAACAATCTGATACCGATGAATTTCGGAATTTGTTGACATTTGAATGGGTTATTTGTCATGCTTGATGATTTCATTTATGTTCTTAATTTTTTTTTCATTTTTAATTTGAATTAATACATTTATTTTTCTACTATCTACTGAATAAATTTATTATTTCATTCATTCACAAAAATATAAACGGTTTAGAAAAATTAAGAAAATAAATAACCGTTCTTAATTTAAGAGCAGATATCACGGGGGAGTGAGAAATTAGAGGAGACAATTAGATCCGTGGATCGGGTGTATTTTTAACAAATGACCGCTTGTGGAGAACGGGCTAGCAGGGTGCGAACAATTCATCAAACTCATTCGGGGGCTAATCTCAATGCGAGGAAAAAGCGGCTCTCATGTAAATTGGGCCGATTGGAGGGCCAGCGGTTGGGGGGAAACCGCTTTTCTTTTCTTGTTTAATGGATGGTGATTGATCGGCCCGGTCTGAACGATACTCAATTTTGACTTCGGTTTAAGTACTCCGGACTCAATGGTTACATGAATGATTTAAACGTTAACGAAAATTTATAAACGTGCATACACTCACTTTCAATCGTTTCAAACTATATTACGAGTACATTCATTAGGGTATTTTACTGGTACTTATGAAAATAAGGAATTTTTGTGAATTTGTTTTACATGTAAAAAATAATCTAATTAAAATTATAATATTTAGATTATAATTGATTTATTATATTTTTATAAACAAAATATAGATATATATAAAGAATATTTTTTAAAACAATAACAAATTTAATATTCTGATTATAGTTAAAATTTGCACCAACATCGATACCAAAGTGTGTACAAAAATATAATTAGTAAATTACAATTTTTCAACATTTGAACAGTTTGATGTTGAGCTCCCCCCAAGTGTACGGCTCGAAAAATAAAGCCTATTAATTGAGTGTAGAATCGTATATAAACCGTATCCGTTTATCCGAGATCCGAGTGTCGGATAGAATTACAGTCGGACATCGGGCCGTGTACCGATGTGTCACTGTCAGCCGACGATCGCCCCGCCACGGGCGCGGGATTAGGTGCTTTTAAAAGAAATAACCTAGTAATTTTGTAAAATGAAAAACCGTACGAGCTCTCTTTAGCTTCAGTAACTACGCGTAATGGAATTACTTTTAGATATTACTTAATGAAGCGTTAGTTATCCGCACTAACAAGGGTATGGTCGTTTTATAAAAATGCCATCGGGCTTTTAATTGCGTTACTCGATTATTGAGCAGTTAATTATGAGCTGTTAATAATACCGCATAATTGGTTCTTACATATTAGAGGATATTTTTTCTATTTGTTATAACATATTATGAGAATTTTTTTTTCTTTATTCAATTTATTCTACGAAAAATCATCTTTACATAAAAAAATTGTAATTAATTTGTTATGTTTTGAAACTTATTTAAATATTGACAAATTTAAAGCACATGTGAGAATTAATTCATATGTTTCTATATGAAACGTCGATGTTTCTTCCTTTCTCTTGTATTAATCTCGATTCGCGCATGCGCCCGCGACCGGTTTTCAATGCTAAGTCCAATTAATTGACAGGATTATCTCTGATTTAATATAATTTGTTGGTGCTGTTTGTTTTGTTTTTGCCTGATGTCTACCCATCTGTGTTATTATAATGATATTTTGTTTGTTGCACAAACCTTTTAAGATGTATTTTAAATAATGTCAACATTGTAAAAGCTTTTTTATTTTATTACATCACGTATTCATTTCAAAGTCAGTTCTCATCGTACTATATTCACGTTTTAAATTTTAGTTTCTAACAATTTATGTTTATGACATCGCTTTTGCATTTAGACTCGTTAAAACTGTATCGAAGTTGACTATGGATTCTTTAATTTAGGTGTATGGGTTATGCTATTTATTTTATAAAGAAACAGAAATGTAATATAATATATCAATCGAAACCACCCATCCGCTTATATAGCGGCTATGGCAGACTCGATCCTCGTTGTAAATCAGACGGAGACTCAATTAGCAGTCAACAAATCGACGGGATCTATGCGCCGGTCCGCTTGGCTTCGGATTCGGTTCGTATTAGCGTCGCTTAATCGCGAGCAGAGCTGGGCTGCGAGGGGCCGCACGGGCACACATCGGTTTGACATCGCTCGTTATTCATTGTGCCCTTTGCTACGGAAGATAACTGTTTGTTGACCCCTGTTTCACTGTAATTTAAGATTGCATATTTTTCAGTTAGATGTCGCTAATTACACGATTGTGCTTCTTTAACAGCTTTTGTATTTGGAACCGTATCTACCTGGGCGAGCATTAATCTTTAGTAGTTACTTTTGTTATGAATTTTAAGCAAAATAATTTGTTTTCACAACATACATAATATACGTAAATTTAGCATTACAATATTGTACATCGATCGAAAGTTCTTTATTTATTTTCTTTCTTGTTGTAAGAACAGTCCTGCCATCTAGTATTCGATGTCGTAACGACCAAAGCAACATTTTAAATAAGAGTTGTAGCTTTTGTTTATAAATAAGTAAATATAAAAGAGATAGATTTATTACGTAATAAAGCAGGAAATTTAAATTACAGATATAGAAAAAGAAGATTTTTTAACTATAGCACTAATAGCAATTTACAAAAGTAAATAGTAAAAGAATTGTAAATTACCCTAAACGGGTGTTGATATTAATACTTCATATTATCATTTATTGTGTAAAACGCAAAAAAATATCAAGGCTTTGCTTTGCTATTTCTTATAATATTGATATCTATTTTCTGGAGCAACCATTATAAGATATTAAGTACGACAATCATCATCGAACATAAAATTTTGTTAAAGGTAACTTTATTTTTAAAGAAATGTGGATAGATATTTCATTGATAACTTAAAAAAAATATTCACCTAACAATATTTAATACACCCAAAAAAAAAAACAAATATTTAATAAGCAAATGCATTTGCTAAATATTTGACACAGTTAAGTTACAGCAAACACCATGATCCCAAGCATCGAAACACTAGCGTGATTGGATCTTCTACCATTAATTTCACAGCGAAGATCAAACGAAGACCGAGGGTGATATTTATCAAGGATATTGCGAATTATTTTAATCAAATCAAATTCCCTTCGTTGTAAACAAATGCTTTTGATTAATGAGACGCGCGACAGAGCTCCCAGCCGTTGTGATAAAACACCCGAGCAAAGGCAAAATTAATGGTCATAAAATGAACTCTTGTATCCGAGAGATAAAGATGCTGAATGCCTCGGATCTTCTATGATTTTTCTTCGCCTTCCATTATGAATGATGATTCTGTAGATCGCATCTGGTGACTTTGTACATTTATTTAGAAGCTTGCGAATTGTCTGGGAGCTAATTTCGCGCCGTTAGTGTTTCAACGCTTGTAGAGATATTTAGATTGTCATGGCGACGAGTCATTAATAACGTTAGAATTTTGATTTTCAGTAGGCTAATATGCAAAGGGCGTTTGTGTAAAGGGTGCAGAGTCATGGCAGTCGTCAGCCCTCCGAATACCACCCGAGTTTGTCGCCGATGCGGTCGTTCTGGCATTTTATGTAGCTCTTTGTACTTTGCCCTTTTACTGGGAAAACTATTCAGATAGTTCCGTTGGTGAACCGAACTATTTGTGCTTACCTTTGAAATGTGTGTAAACACAATGTTTTTTTTTAATTGAAAGTTAGCTCAGTCTGAAATATTTTAACAAAAATAAAAATATATCTATGTAGAAATACATAAAGGTCAGTACTTACGACTTTTAAAATTTGTAATAAATTAAGTGTAACGAAGACGATTGAACTGAAAATAGTATAACAATCTTCTAAACAATTCTTTATATTACTTTTGATACCCACCTCAAAGGAATCTGAATAAACATTATATAACCGGGGAGCGCCTAACATTGCTATAATACAAGTTGCACCGTCAGCTAATATTAATCTGGATCCGGCGCCTGACAGCACAAGTCAAATTTCTCATCAAAAATAAGAATTAATGGCGAACAGCATTAATCATTAGCTGGCAAACGGCACGAGGTGTCCGTATCCCATTATTTTGCATTACTAATGATATGTACACAGCGATAAGGGATGCTTTAGAAAAATATCTCTTGTAACACCTCCCTCGACTGATTGATTTGATTTCACGAACACAGCTACGATAAGCCTTAATGTAATTATTATTTGGAAATACTGAACACAAAAATTTAGTGGTGTTTTTCGAACATAGACATCAAGTTGTTCTTTTTTAAATTTCTTATTAATAGTTTATGGTGCCCATATAAAGTATTAAAAGTAAGATTTAAAAACAAGCAAACACCTATATATGCGGTATCTGAAAGTTGTTAGTTTACCTGTATAAAGTTAACGTAATTCAATATTTTAGATTCAATTCTTTACCAAAAAAATTATTTAGAACATTCTTTAGAAAAAAAAAATAATTTAAAAATTTATAATTATACGTTAATGAAACAAAAGAAATATTAACTTTTCCCTATGTAGGGAAATACAGAGATAGAAACTTGCAGCACAACGTACCTATTAGATTTAGTTGTAACATTATTAGGTGCAGGCATTGTTTAGAAATTTCTTTAATTAACGGTTATTAAAAATAAGTGAACCCATATGCCACGTAGACGTGTGGCAAGCGCCTGCCAGGTAATCAATTACTAGCCTTCACTCAATAATTTTTAATAAGTTTACAACACTAATCACTTCCTCGCATAAAGGCGTGACCGTACTATTTCTAGAGGTCGCTTGCACTGTCAGTGACAGAAGATGTCACTTTTCCTTTAATTATACTTCGACCTCATTTCTTCGCGCCCTATTAGTACACATCAATCAATGTTGCCAATACCTATTTTTTATCCTGTAACTCAACTGTTTTTTCCGATGCTGCGTTTTTGTTTACGAAGATTTTTTAAGTGGGGAATAATTTGATGAGGTCCGCCACCCGACTGTGTTGGATGCGGACGATGCTCATTTGTCATCGTCTTGTCATTTCTGCATTTCTTTCGAACAGTTGAATCGCTCAAGTAATTATGTAAGTTTTTAGCTGCCTTTTTCATCTTACATTCCCTTGTGTATCTTTATGCGAATCTGGTGGCTTGTACAACAATACATAACTATCTTTTTTCTTTTCCGGAGAATGAGTTTGTTGGTACTGGTATTTTAAGTAAATACAAATTTTAATAACTCCTTTAATAATTTGTTTAAAGTTACAATTTTAAAAAATAGGAGGTATAATTTTAAATGTTTTTAGCAAAGTAATAAGCAATTAGTATGAAATTTGTATAGGAGAAAAACTATGAATACGAAATAAGGGCGTCATGTTAATACGAACATCGATGGGGTAAATCAAATATGTGAATCCACAGATCAAAAGAATTCATTACAATGTGTAAATCACAATTTGCATGTGGCGCAGGGCAATCATGAATATGCAACCGGCACGCCTGAGTCTGAGCATCCAGTGCTGCGTTCTAGCCTGACGTAGCATTTTGTTTGTTTGCACCTCTATGGTGTTTATATTTACGAATACTACAGAGGGAAAAGAGGTGTTGTACTTGTTTCTACATGTTTCAGTCAAATTATTTACTTGAATATTAAGCAGTACTCTTCATTACTTCGAACTGTATGAATATATCATATGATAGTTCTTTATTTTTTTTCATAATATATATAATTTATTAAGAGTGATTATTATAAATTAAATGTCAATATGTAACTAGAATGTTCAATCATAATCATTCTAACTTATTTTAAAAATATTAAAAGACACTGTTTCGGAGTTCCAGTATCAAACGTGATATCAAACGTGCGCTACCACGCGCGCGACGCTGCTGAGTGAGCATCCATTTCGACACTTGGCGTTCTGTTCGCTTCCTGACCTTTTACGCGTTTCGTTATGCAAATTTAAGCTCGCGGGGAATCAGGAACGCGAACAAAAAGTGTTCTAATGTTTACACGCTGAGTCGGCGCGGAGTGTGGGTGCGCATTAATCGCGGGGAGGCTTACTGGCTCACCCTGGTCGCAGGTCCTTGGATTTTTTGTTATTTACATTTGTTTTTATCCAATCTTATACCCTAAACATGTAATATTTCGCATACTTTTATACACATGACTCACACGACAACTTTTAAACTTCCCACTTCAAAAAGGGGCCTGTAAGTTAAATGAGTATATCAGCGTTGGTTTATACCTATATAAGAATCTGTGGATGTATCTCGAACATGGTAGTCAAAAGTTAAAAAGTATTATGAGCTATTTTTTTGTTCGTTTCGTTCCAATGTTCTCTTTCCGTAAGTATCGAAGTAATTTTAGAATTTTAATAACTTTAACATAACTACTTTGTATTAACATAGTTTCGTTAACAATAAGAACCTGTCATTAATTAACAACTGACGAGTTGTTTATATCGTGACATTATATATGCATAATTGATTGAACACAGCCGAGGGTCGTCAAACGGAGTCAACCATCGGATGGCTAAATAACCGTATTCAACCCTACGCCGCGGTCCACAAATCAAATGTTTTGATAGCGCGCCGGGCATTAACGAGACAATTTGATTGCGGACATATCCGAGCCAAATTGCTTGTAAATTATATTTTCTGTTTACTTTCTGCCAAACTGCCCGCTGCTACGTGACGTACGGTGACGTACACAGCAGATGCGCGAGTTTCTGTTGCGTTAATTATCCGATTTGTTTACATGATTCTTTAGAAATGTTTGATGAGCGCATTCTCATCGATATATTTAAACCGTTATAACAACTCAACGTTGCCCTGTTGTGTGCCGTATAATAATTTAATTACGTTAGCACGTCTTGTACCGACTCTGAATGTCGTAACGTTAACAATTAATTCACACTCTAAATACATTTTACGAGACGTGTTTATAACTATCTTTATTCTTTTTCTCACTAATTGTCATTTTCAATGTCGGAAAATGTTTAATTTGTTTAATGTAGCACCAGGTTTGATGCGTTTATATAGATTAATTAATACTTTTAGTGAGTAACATTAATGAAATAACAGCGTACCCGTGATACTATTTTATTAAACACATATTGTTATTTATTTTAAATACTCACTCGTAACTAAAATTGTTTAATTAGTCAAATAATGTTATATTCCTTTCATCGCCTATCTACAGAACATGTTCATTTTATCAATGGATTGGACAAAATTATGATTGATGCACCCAACGTAGTTGAAGATAAATCAGCATCAAGATGTTATCTTGGAGACAGATGTCTTGAACTGTATCAATGTTTTAATTTTTGTTCACTGGAACTTTTTAAATTAATTAATAGACCGCAAAATTGATAAGTTATTAATCCTGATGAATTATGTTATGTTTTGGTAACGATAAACAAATTTATATAGTTAGATTTAATTTAAAATAAATTTTTTCTTCGGAGTTGTTTAATCTGTTAATGAAGCTAGGTAAATATTAAAAGAATCGTTATAAAAAGTATTATTTATTTATACAGTACTGATATAATTAAAGAAGATAACATAGACACATTACAATTTGTTTAATGAATAGGAAAAAGCTTTAATCATAACCGTTGAGAGATAGCCCGTGTAACCACGTTCGAATCCACGTAAATCTATTTGTCACCGCAGAAAATAAAATGTTCACGTCCATTTACCATTATCGTCTCGTTGCGAACATGTTGCGGTCGACACGAGCTATCACTTCGATCGTAATCGTTGCCCGTGCGACTGCCCTCCGTCGGTCCAGCGATTACGAGCGATGAAGGGCTTTCAATCGTCCACTCTGAGGAATTCACGTTATTCGACGTCCTACTGCCTGAGACATCAGGAAGGGTCTGTCGCCTCACATTAGCCACCAATCGAATTGGTCGTGTGCCGTGGCAAGTGAATTTTCTGTGGTCGACGACTGCCTGCGTGTGCGTCGAAGCCTCGCGTATGATATCGATAAGAAAAACTCTCATCTAATATTACATCAACATTTCATAAGATTGAAATTTTAATTTAATACACTCGCATTCGTTACTTTTCGTAACGATCGCTATGGAATTATAAAAAGCATTGCCATTGCGGATAATGGCGGCCCCAAAAAGTCGTAGACTACGAATTGTTGAAGCAATTTTGCATAATTATCCGACGTTGCGCCGGGAGACAGGCGTCGCTCTGCCGCTTAAATACTAATAACATTGCACGGACCCGATCGGAATCTCGTTACGCTACTGTAATCTGTTGCCGACAAATACGAACTTGTTACGCCCGATTTTATTAGCAGCGAGTTCGGTGAACACTCGCTCTCTAAATTGTAAATTACCAACCTCCTAAAGACTGTAATGTAAATAAATAATTTTACCAAACATGTATTAACTATACACAGTCATATATATTTATAGAGGATAATGTAAGTTAAAATAGTTTTGAATATTCTAAATGTACTTTTATAATTAATACAATTTAAATTATTTTTCCGTTTTCTGTGCAGTCCGTTTTAGAATGATATTACATATAATCAATTTACAAAACATCTTAAGCTATTTTATTACATATCAAAGGCTATTTTCAAATGCAGAATATTTTTTTCATCACCATTTTTTTTATTTCGGTCGAAGTATTTCAAAAAGTCCATTTTTACCTATTATCTGTATTCAGGAACACAGTATTAGGTGTTATCATTCAAGCACTTATACCATTCCAAGTCCTTCTAAGATAAGTAAAATCTTCTCACGTACTTCTAATATCGTAATGAGCTCCAAAGCCTCGAAGATCATATTTTATTTCCTTGCAGACATTTTATATTTCATTCCACGTTTCATAAGCGAAATTCGCCGTTCCCTCTTTGCATTTGGCAGGCGTAATGTCCCGGTCGCTTAGTGCACTTTTATTACGGTATTAAGTGATGTAATTTTTTTCATATTATGTTATTCAAATTTAAATAACTGTCTCCGGTTTCCCCCGCGGAGGTCCTACTCGCGACCGATTCTCTTGGCGTCCCCTAAAAATCTGGTTATTTTGGTTAGACACTTCCTCTCTGCACAACAGCACCATTGAGTTGCATATTAATTTCGCTCTTACTTGTAAGTAAATATATTTGTACATTTTATTTACAAGTAGTTTAAAAGGTATGTTTAATTTTTTTATTCTATGTACTGAAAGAAATAAATCGTCTAAAAAAGAATAAAGAAGTAGAAATCATAAAAGTAATTTTCATAAAAAGATTATTAATCAATATTATATAATACAAAAAAGGTGTTCAATCATTGAATTTACCTCACTTTTTATTTAAATATTCAAAAAGCTGATATCACACCCAGTACTTAACATCAAATTGTAATATGGTAATGACATGTATGACATTTTAATAAAACTTGCATAAAATGAACACGGAACATAATAAAAATTTAAAGAATATTTTATTATTCAAAAAATTGGCTACTCTATGCCTTTCTTCGTGCCCAAAATTGTAGAAGTTGTGCCGACCGCAATTTTTACAAATGACACGGTGACGTTTATGCGGAGGGCGCGGCCGACAAGTCATCATGTTACTTCTTCCTATTATTTTTGCGTTCCTCTGTCCTCCGTCCTCCTTCCTCTTTAAATGTTTCTTCCTTGTCATACGGTATTGATTGCCTAATTTGCTTGCGTCCATTTTGTTTCCATTACATAAGGCGAATAGTTTGCTGTTTGTGTTTGTAATCGTTGTGTGAATTTTGTACTAGTATTATTTCTTGTTACAATTATGATTATCGAATGTTAAAACCTTACTTAGAAAAAAAAGTATTAACAACAATCCTCAAAAATATCTATAAAATGGAGGTTCGTTGCATAGACAAAGCAAAGGGAAGTTTTCGATGTATTAAAGGGAACTTTTTCTTACAACGCTGGCCCCTTTGCTACTTGTATTTTCTTTATAATTTATTCCAATTCTCCCCCACACATTGGCATCGGCCGCTGATATTTTTTATTCGATTAGTAAACCCCTAAGGTGTTTTTAGCCTTTTTTCGCTCGATTTTCTTCGAAGCTTTGTTGACTGTTAGGGAGGTTACAATGCTCATTTCTTTTGGATGACTGGGCCTATTTTTATATTTGTATTATAATTCCATATTGCACGGTTCGCAATAAGTTTCCTGATTTTCTTTCAGAGAAGCAATAATTAATCAACGTCATTGTTTCCTATAAGCACACTTATAAATAAATAAATGCATTAATTAAAAACAATTTACCTTAATTCAAAAATATTTTCATTTAGGTCAGTCTTGAAATATAAAATAAATTTTAAATATAATAAAATTTTAAAACTCATTTATTAACTCCACCAGCTAATCTAGCCTCGCATTCTTTTCAAATCGATAGTCAATATAAATTACAGCACGAGCCCCGTTCCCGCAGACCGCAGTACTTACACACTCGATTTGTGACGTGCGGGCGTCGGCTTGGGGGGGAGAGAGGGGAGGAAGCGTGAATAAGAAACTTTTTGATGGATCGGACGGAGTTTGTTTTGCATGTGAGTGATATGTCTGAAATAATAAATGTTGAGGCGTCGACGCTTCCCTAACTCCCCCAGGGAGGGTACGCTAAAACGATTTTTGATTTGGGTGTCAAGCAAATGTTTCACGCGGCGACGCCCGCCAGATTTGATTTTCTTAATCGATTCTTAAGAATGAAAATCAGTAGCGCTATTGTTTAGATTATACAACTAGAAAACATCTTCTTCTTGATATGCCTCTTCGGCTAGTGAAGAGTGACAGCTTACTGTACTCATTCTTTTTGCTTGTGAGGTAATAAGCAGCACTCGCAATTCCAGTCCTTTTATCGATGTTACGCAAACAAGACTTTTCTGCGATCAACGCCTCTTCTTCCGGCAAATATTCTCATGGCATGTGTCTACGATAGGTAACTTTATTCCTTATGATGGATTGCAAAAGATGTCAGTTTTGATAGACAACACAAAATTTCCACATTCGAGACCTTCTATGTCCAACCAACGTTCAACATACTAGTATATGGTCAGAACTTGAGACGTTGAATACGTTTTTTGTGGTATTCGTTCATTTTCCAAACCTCGTGTCCATAAACAAGTTTGAGTCCGAAGTGACAATACATCTGACTCAAACTTGTATATTACTTATAATTTTATATGTATACCGTAGTATTTCAATGCATAAAGGGATCTCATGTTAGCAATTGCATAGTTTTTTCACTAATGACTGTTAGCTCTTTTCCCTGTGTAAAAAACACATCGAGTCACTTCGAATTATTAGACGCTGTTACGCAATTCCCATGTAGTTAGCCCGGGTGTGTAAATTGAGGACAGTGTTATCGAAAGCTCTGTTTAATACTTACCTACTGTAATCAGATTATGCATACAAGAATGGTTCGCTGGTGCGGTATTAGGCCGTGAACGTTTCGGAATTAACTAATCAGCATGCATCGGCCCCGTTGGTAGATTGCAGCGCATTGTCCGCGCGCACCACCGGAATATCTGTTTAGGCCAGTAGCCATTCTGTAATGGCGATGGCTGCCGTTAACAAACTAAGTTAACCTTCGTAATTGAGTCATTGGAACATTTTCATTATCTGGACACTATAATGTTATCAATACATGGTCAGCCTGCTGTTGTTACGCCGGTTAGGCAGACCTTTGATGCTGTGTTTTCACTACCAATATCTACACTGAGCCCCATGCAACAAAATTAACTTTTTATGTTATCATATGTATTACACTATCATAAAAACAACTCACTAAATTAAAAGGATATACTGTCATAAAACATTTTTAATAATTTTTGACACTACTACTACCGTTGTAGACTACTTCTCACCTCTAAAATTTATCATTATTATTTGTGGAACCTTTTTTTTCAATATCATCGATCACATTAACAGTTTTACGATGATAGAAAATAAAATAAAGGAAGTAGAAATAATTTATTACTTTATTGATACAAGCGTTATCTTTTGTCCGATCTAACTGTTGATTCGATCACTCCGTACTGATTAGTTCGAGATACGAAGACCTTGTTAGATTAGAGTTAAATAAAAATAAATTAGTTTGCTTACAACTTATAACAAAGACGTGGTATCAGTTCCTTTTTTTTTAATATAGCGACTGTTTTTTTAAGGGGATTTAAATGTATTCATGACAATATTAACTACGCAATGTGCACCTTTTTGAAGCGCGACGCACTTTGTCAGCACCATGGCAATGTTGTTTTTTATAAAAGTTAGAAGAAATTATTTACATATTAATGGTCTCGGAAATGAAAAATATATTAAATTCAAACGGAGCGTCGTGACTCGTCAGTAAAGTACGGAACGACTCTATTTCGAGGGTTAAAACACAGAGTAAGCAACAGTTCAGAGATGTCGATTTTTTTTTAAATAGAAAATGTGTTTTTGTTTACATTGTTTTGTTTTATTATACATATATATTACACATATACATATATTAGATATATGGCGTTTTTAAGCATAGAGTACACTAGGGTAAATATTTCATAATTATATTACTGACCATTCTACAAAACTTTCATATAAGAACTATTTAAAATTCACCATCTGTTATTATACCAATATTACTCTGTAATCCACAAAAGGGTTTCACGAAGGCTTAAAACAGCCACTTATTATGTATGTTACATTTCACTTTCAGACGTCATTTATATTCAAATGCTCAAAAGGCATTACTGCGCAAAAATTGTAGCATTAACCCCTTTGAAATGAGCGAAATTGGTTTCGACAAGTAATTCATTTTTAAGAATCTGCTTTTATTCATGAATTTTCATAGTCATTTTTGTTATTATGTGTTGTTGTTTTATTGAATGGGTATATTTCTTATTAGTAGGTTCAAAAATAAGTATTGCATATTAGATTCTTTTAAAATCAAGATAGCAAAATTGTTACTTAACTTATCATTAAATTATAGAAATAAATAATTAATTGCATTTACAACTTATACAAGAAACAAAAAATACTTTAAGAACAAATTAACAAAGTTTATTTTTGCTGAATTTAAACATAATTATATAGTTATATTATCAGATATTTAGCGTTTGCCAAGTGAAATTAAGTGTAATATGTTAATATTAGTAAATTGTAAAATGAAACGGAAGTATATAAAATTCAATAACTTACAATCAAAAAAGAGTAGCGGAATTAGGGTAGCAGCGGTGCGATGGAACCTCGTACGAAATGATTACGCGTGCCGTCTTCATCCGTATACAAAGAAACGCAGCGGGGCTCTGTGATATTATACTTTTGCCTTTGAGGTAGTCCCACAACACAGTGGGTAGCATGCTTTATGGTTTCAAATGATAAAACTGTTTGTCTGTAGTTTTGTTTGGATTCATTCGTGGATGCCGTGACTAATTCTGCGGGCTTTTTATTTCGTATTTTACGAGCCGCGGATACACGGTGTTAATGTGGCATTGATTGATAACGAATTTGTTGTAGGTTATTATATGCATAAAAAAGTGATCCATGCTGTTATAGGCTGAGCGTGTTTTCTTCCATTATTTTCTTCTCATTATCTTCTTGATCTGATGAATGTATTACAATTTTGGAATAGTTGCTAGTTACTATATATAATATATAAGAAAATTAATACGCCTCTGAAATATTTATCTTTGAATTTTAAATTTTACGTATGAATATAAGGTGTCATATTTTTACTGCTATTTATATTTTTTTGACCTACTAAATTAATATTTTAATATGTAGTCACCCAATTTTAAATCAGTATTAACTTACTAGTACTTTTTCAGGCGGACGGTGCAGCAATTCGAAGCAATGTCGCGCATATATTACGACCGTCTTACAGTTGGAAATAATAATTTATACACTAAATTACATAAGAAAACGTTAATATAGCATACAATATAGCATGATTATCTACATTTTGAAAAATACAATTTTCACAAATCGATAATAACCCTCTGTCAACTGAAGATAACAAAATCTAGCCTAAACAAAGACCTCGCCTCACACATTCCTTTCGAGTTGAGTGAAATATAGAGGCGAGTGTGTGTCGCTGCTCGAACGTAAAAGATTAAAACTCCACCGTTTAAATAACTTGTAACATCTGCAACTACATTATTCATGATGATCACAGATAGATTTGAGGCTTTCAAACTAGTTAGGCTATTGGCTATGATATGATGCGAAACCATTTTACTCGAGTAGATCGGGAAAGTTAAGTTGAACGGATATGCGAGTACTATGCAAATGGCAAAAGTAAACGCTCTTTGAAAGCTCGCGCCGGGATATAATAACAGAATACGCGGGAGCGCGGAGCCCCGGGCGACACCTCGACGTCACGCGGAAGTATCGCGGAGTTAGACTTCGTAATCTCACGTAGTGTTATCCAATATACCTATAGAAATAAACACACTATATACAGATACCAATAAATCTTTTTCACATTATAAAGCAACGAAATGTGACGATCGTGAAGGAAAATTACACACCATCTACAACAAACTAACATTACTTACTTTCTTAAATCCCGTTCATTTATAAATAAAACTAAAGAAAACTTTTATATCTAAACACTATTATTTAAAGTAATATCAAAATATTTTTTATTAATTTGATATTCATTTTAACTCTCTTTTTGCAGGTTGCGTGATGAGAGAGGCGACATCGAACGTGTCATAGCCATGGACAAAGCTCGCGAGGGTTCACATAATGGTAATAATAGTTATACATTAGTCTCTTATTAGTCTATTACATTTATCGATGTATGTGGTTAGCCGGAAATATAATAAGCGTTAGCCTACTTTTTTTTTACTTTAGTAAAAATTCTTTGCTATTTCAACTCGCACGGCGCAAGTTTCTGATCTGTAGTCAGGTGCGCTACTGGTGCGCAACTGACCCGACTTTTATAATGAAATTTATTTAATTTCTTCCTTTAGATTTAGAAACATTTTTACTCATTGAAATTACGCTGTAGTTTAGATTTACAATCGGTATATGTTTATGTATGTACAATTATTTAATTTTGCAGGCTCTTCCCCCGGACACAGTCCCGTTTTAAATTTATCAAAATCCGGGTCTGGTGGTGATCGCGATAGGCAGGAGAGGGTCGATCGCGATAGGGGGGAGAGGGGCGATGGCTCTGCAAGCGGGCGAAGCTCGGCCGCGTCGCGGCGCACCCCCCAGCCGCCGCGGCTCCCCTCCACAGCGACCGCGGCTGCTTCGCCGCGCTCCCACACCGACGAGAGTGACGCCGCTATGTCTGATCAGGATGACCACAACGTCAAAGACGAAGACGATGGTAAGCACCATTGAAGTATCTAAGTGCATAATTTAGACTCTACGAAATAAATACAATATAAAATTAAAAGCGCTAAAATAAAATTGTCGACTCTAGTTAAGTCATTCATAAAGTCGTTTCTAATAAACAGAAAAACTAACAACAATAATTCAATGTAATGTGTATATCTGATTGTCTTCATTGAAAATATCCATCCGATTACGATTATTTTTATAAACTCGCTCTTCTTAATGAAATATTTATAAGTTCCTATCATTTATAACACATAGCTATACCAATTTCAAATGTCCATTAATTTTACAGTACATCAATTTTGAATTTGATTATATTCAAGCTAGAAAATTTGCAAGGTATTGTAGCTTTTAAGTTAATTTTATATTACATGTTTAACAGAACTGCCTATTAATAGCACTAGAAGCTTTCGTGCTCTTTTTATCGGTTATGGGTTAAGACTCGACCTCGATTGTACCTGATGATAATAATGAGGATCGGGTGTTTGTACAGCTAACATCTGGCTCCCACATGTATGACTGCCGGAACACATAAAGGCAGTTATGTTCCACCATCCAGTCCTATGAGAGGAAATTGAACCCAGAACTTAAATGTTACAAGGCAAGCGGTAATCTACTGCACCATATCATTTCATACGCATCAATACATTCGATCTCTGCAAATGTATTGTATATATACTCGCGTGTAGTAATCACTTGTCAATAAGTCATTTCCTATCTTATTCGAATATGATTTCAAGCAATTGGTGATAAATGTTATCAAAAAGGTGCAATGTGCTTTCAACAACGATTAAAGCTGTACGATGTAAGTAAAAGCAGTGAACAATTTTCTTGCCGACATTAATACACCGGTCGTGTTCGTTCCCATACTGTGAGCCGCCATGATCCCTAGACACCGCACGTTTGCTTATAATGGACCGATATAATAAAATCTTATTACGAGTATTGGCCGCAATTGCCCTCAATGATGTATGAATAGCACTTAAAACGACCTAATTCAATTTAGCACCTTAGTCCGTTAGCATATTAAACACTAGTCGCAGTATATTTATTAACTATATTGTTTCGATACATTTAAATGCTGCTTAAGAATACAAATATATTATGATTTCTTTATGTTACATCATCTCATCAAAACGATAGTTATAGCAATTTCTCGATCGTACAATTCGTTAACTTGTAAACTGTGTTTAAATCTTCCTATAAATTAAATTAAATTTAGTGATCTATAATTTACACAACTTTCAGTTAAACATATATTAAGGATATATTGTAATATTGATTTTTAATTACCATCCGGTGATCATTATCATAATAAATCTCCTTTTAATGTACAAGACATCGAAGATTTCGCTATTACCGCAGTACTTGGGCTATTAGAGTAATGATGGATGACATGACAATTTCTCTGGCGACATATTAACATTCGTTTTATCTATAACTTTTTGTTGATTGAATCCATCGTCTTGCTAAAATATTGTAATCAATTTAGTACCCGCTATCACTAGTTGGACCATCAATCAAGTGAAAACATGTAATATCCAATCTTTGCTCATCTAAATTATAGTAGCAGTTACATATGCAATGATTATATAATAATGAACAAATATTAATAAATAAAAGAAATTATCATGTATTACTAATATTTCACCAAAGAAATAATTTAAAGCGCTTACTTCTTTGTCTATTATTAGTTAAAATAGAGGTTTCAAAAACACTTGAAATTTAGTCTACATGACATCGTTATATTTGTGAAAATTAAAAGTAATGTTAGACGAAATCCTACTGATATTTAAAGGTCAACAAAAGTCTAACAAACATTGTAACAGTAAATTGAAAACGAAGATACACTTTGTTTTAAATCATCAAGTAATTATTTTGCATTTCATCCCCCTTTAGCTCCTGAGAAAATGTTTTACTGGAAAGGATATAAATATAAACTTTTTTAAATCATTGTGACCTATAACCATTCCTTGGAACCGAAATCACTCTATGACGAATCACGACTACTTACTTATTAACGTTTTATGTTCACTAATGGTTATTACCAATAAATACGGAGTAATGACCTGAAAGAGGTGCCTATTATGCAAATTGGTGGTAAGCGACGGTACAATCGATGACGCGGAACGGTGTAAATCAAAACAATGATCCACAAATGTAAATATTGGAAGCGTACAATGGCTAAATTAAGCGAAACAATAAGGATTGTGCGTATTATTTAATGCAAGTTGCACACTAGATGCAGAAGGAGCGTGAGAACGCGCATTTATTACACACACACATTTTTACATAAATTTATTACAGTACACACACATCGAATATACAATATAAAAACAGATACTACTACAAAATTATTAACAACTCTAGATCTACAGATTTTTATTTATGGATTCCTTTTCGAGTTTGTGGTAATTTTATGCATTATATTTCATGTTTTGTAAAAAAACGTATAAAGTACTGTTGCCAGAAACTATATAAAAATAAAAAGTGGAATGATTCCGTCAAAATCACGGGTCTTATAAATCTAGTGTAAGGTGATTAATGATTGGTAATATTTAGCTGGTAGTTGATTCCGAACAAAGTTAATTAATAATGAATTTTCATTGTACCAAAGAATATATTTCTAAACTTTTACATTCAATACACATACACACTATAGTAATTCTAATCACTTTTTTTATTATACCTTATGAGTCCTTTAAAACGATTTACAACTTTTATATATAATTATATCTTTCAATACGTGTTGAATGGCCGTCACGATAACTCAAATCTAATAAGACAATTTTTTTCAACGCCCGTCACTCAGTTTTGATCTTTGTCAGTTTAAATTTACCTTTCTTTTAATCGTCTTTCTTGCCGACTCCACGCATAATATTGAAACGTTACAATGAATCATTCTTTACATTTCTCAATATGATGGGTACGTGCCTGTTATAAGGTTTAATTTCGACTGTGGTTTTTATTAAATTCTGTTAATTGGCCTTATTAGAAAGATGGTGTTGTGACAACTCGCAAGTGCTATCGTGCGGATCGACAATGACGAAACGATGTTGTTTTCTTCATTATGTGACGACCGTTCACTATCTTGCCAGTTAAATGTATCGATAGATCATTTTTGATCGTGAGAGACGACAAACGAAATACTTTATTTTATTTTAAACTAAGGGAAAATAATATTACATTAATAGTTAAATAATTACCTAATCGCCTTTTGTTAAATTTAAATCGGATCTTATTAAAAATTCATGATTGCATACTGTATCGAAGTAATAATTACATCATCTCATCATTTCATCCAAATATAATTATTTTCAACCATTTAGATAGTCTTGAGTTGTATCATAGCTCTGATATGATTACTACGCGATATCGTTGTACAATCATGGCTAAAATAATTGCTATCCAATACTACACGCACGCGATATGAAACATCACTAATCTTATTAGTTGCTCCGATTGATGGATTTAGTACTTACATTGACTTATTTTTCGATTTTTCTCATACTCTTGACTAGTTTGCAAATGCACAAACAATTTTTTCAATTAAACATAGGTACAGATACATAAAATATACTCAACCTCTAATTCCTCCACTATCGAATTACTTATTCCACGATCAAATCGTTCAACTCAGCTTATGATTATCAGTATACTAATCTTGCTGAAAATTAAACAGTTTTATGTTATGACACTAACTAGTAACATTTCGATAGGAGGTGATCTCAGCGACGGTGAACACGAACCCGCGTCCTCCTCCCCGGCGCCAGTCAGCTACGCAGCGGCTACTTCCACCCCACCATCGGTGCCCGTGGACCCCACCGCTGATACCCTCGTTTCATCTACCGAGACCCTCCTACGCAACATTCAAGGTCTGCTAAAAGTTGCCGCCGACAACGCACGCCAACAGGAGAGACAGATCAGCTACGAAAAAGGTATTTTGATATTTGAATAATTATTAAATATAAACATGTAACACATTCAAAATACAATTCCATCAACTAAATTTTGGAGTGAAAAAGAACCTATATCAACTTATTTTTGTGTTTTTGAGGGAATGTTCAAATATCTAATAAAAAACTTATTATTTTTATATATTTTAAAATACAATACAATGTTTAAGATTACTTATACGATACTAATTACAAAAGGCAATTTGTATAAAAAAAATATTATATCAAATGAACCAATTATTCTAAGAGGTATACGAGAAGACGTTTTCCACGCAAGTCCGGTGCGGGCGCATGTCGTGCCTTCAGCAAATAGCCGTAGAACAGATGCGCTTGAATTATGACCCAGCCCACTATCATTACACACGATTGTACTCCGACAGGGTAATTGTTTAATTGATATTTCTGCGAGATATTTATTCACGTCATACCGTTTCACTACGAGAGACATTCCAGTGAGATTTAAATCGTATCGTAATGTAGAAATATTTTTATTATGTTTGACTGTCTCCATAGCGCAATGGTTTACCGCTTGTATTATAACACGGTAGTCCTGATTTCGATTTCGGACACACATTTGTAAAGTAAGGATAAAATAAAGGAGTTTTTAAAACCTCTACCATCTCTTTCTCACTTAATATCACCTGAAATACAGATCAAGTGTAAGCTCGTTAATGGTTAAAAAAGAATATCTTACGGTAGTCAATGTATATATTTATCTCTGGTAAAAAAAAATCAAACGCACACCCCTCTTATGTTATCATGTATAAAAGGTATAAATCAATACTGTTTTAAAAGTTAAAATATTCCAAACAATCGTCCTACATAGTACGTATTTATTACCTTTATTGAATATATAAGGGTAATATACTGTGATTAAGAATGTATTCATTTTCATAAGAATAATAATATTATTCTAAAAATGGATCAAAAAATAATGGAATATATTAAATGTAACACAAACCACCATGCTTAAAAAGAGTAACAAACCCAATTGTTATAAAACCCATAAAAATACAGAGGAGGTCGGGGAGAAAACTCGCGGCACGAGTCATCATCAAACTTGAATATCAATATTGCGCCTCAGGCCAATTGTATTAATAAACAAAACAAAATGAGAAATAATAATGCTATAGGCCAACAAAAGGTTCCATTTCTCCCCCCTTGATATACAAGTGAACGGTAAAGGAATCGTTCTCTAACACATCGGTAATAAGATTTAAAATTGCTTGCGTATGTTTTCAACCCGTAATTTTGTTATTACGATAATAAAATTATTGTTGATGAAACATTTTTCCAATCGGTGCGTATGGCGAACTTTACTGTTGATCTTTTTTCATAGAAATTACAGCAATCAAGACCTGATTCGCTCCGCTTCGATTGATAGGTGTTACTGACGCGGCCTTACATTTTAATCAGCTTGTTCGGTGTATATAATACCTAGCGGTTGGCATGAACATACATATAGTTTAAAGTTTGCTTATGTTATAAACATAATGTCCATTTTTTTTAAAACATATAAATTTTGGAAAAAATTATTGTTTATGTTAAAATATTTCTAAAATAATTGAATTATTACTGTTTAAAGTAACGAAGCGAAATTTTACTTGAATATTCGCATTCTAAATTAAGACAAATCATAAAACAATACTTTGTAATATTAAAATACACTCGCAAAATGCATTACACTATAGAGTACTAAATCATTTATACGCGCTTTCAGTGTGTGTTTGTCTGGCACTTACCTATAGCAGTGACATAGGTCGCAACACCCTCGCACTCCACAAATGGTAGATCGCTATCTGAACGCATTCGTTGACAATTTTTACACTAGTGCTGAGCGGGTGACGTTCAGACAAATGTGCCGGCTTTCACGGCGTTATCAGATAACGGAGAACCCAGAAGGGTTGCGTGAAAGGAATCCACTTTGATAAAAATGCGACGATTCGTCCCTGTAAATAGGCTGGCGGTGAATGAGAAATGGATGGCGGATAGTGACACTTTGTGCAAAAACGTAATGTTTATAAAACTGAAAGAGAGACGGCAAGTTGTTGAGAGTTGACTAAAATGTATATAGAGTAAAAGAAAAAGTTTTTCTAAAATCAAATAAGCATTATTTTTTCTAATTGTTTTTTTAAAGAACCAGTGCCGCTGCATATACATACGTATGTGTAATTTTTAGTGCGTCTAAAGGAAAAAATAATTTATTATACTAATTACCCTTGACTTCATTTCGTTCGTAATTAATAGCATTAGCATTCCTTATTGGTAGCTAGTATTCGTATTATCTTTATCAAAATTACGCAAAATACTTATCCCACTACTGCCAACGTTAAAACAGTTTTAAAGTATTATTATCATTATCATGTAACAAGTTCAATACATCAAGAGAAAGCCAATTAAAGAAACATTAAATTCTATTTAAAATATATATATATAT
>DWQX01000622.1:0-38871 GCA_018245475.1 Pharmacophagus antenor
CCTCGGCGAAGGAAGACACGGCCCCCCAGACCTTCTCGTCGCGGATCATGGCATCCATGACCCGCGGCAGAGAAAGGCCCTTATAATAATTGACCTAATTTAAGTCTAACAACAATAACAAAAAACATTGAAAGAAGAAATAAAAAATGCTTTTTATATTTTTGGTATAAATGTTTTGATGGATTTGGCTTACGATGGCACTACGTAGAGAAATGCGATAAGAGAAAATACGTAAGTATAAATAATTTCCGAACGTAAGGAATTTAAAAGAAATTTTGTGAGTTGTTTCTTCAACATCGTTTCGCGATACTTTATAGTAAATAGTTTTAGGATATAGACTGTTATATGTGTGTGTGGTTGTAGTGAAAATTGATATCGTAGAAATTATCTTTGATTCATTTAAAATATATTTTTTTATTTCAAAATATGCCCTGTTAATAAATTAAGTTTTTTCAAGTTTCATTATCATATCTTCTTGCGTATCTAATGCGTAATTAATTATTTTACGACAATTTCGCTCCCTTTACATTTTATACACAAACACCTATTAAATGTAAATAGAAGTACTATAAATTTGTTTCAATTAAATAAAGCTTAAATAAGGCAAGTAAATTAAGTGACAGATTTCGGCCTGTGGTATAATTTGAAAGCGTTCCGAAGACGTTAAGGGATTGGGGATTATGTAGAATTTTAATTTAGTCTTATATGAATTGCTGTGAACTTAGAACATCAGTAAGCAAAGTATACACAAGGCCCTGAAGTTTTGTCAATAACCATCTCGAGCACTGAATACAGGCGAATTGTTTGTTGTTGTCGATTTGCCGCATGCGCAGTTGGTGCGCCGATGGCCGCCGAGCTGCCCGGCCCGGGCACTCGACGCCGCAGGCTCGTGCCGCTCCCACGCCTCCGACCCGTTCGCTCCGCTAATATTAGCCCACGAGGAGAACGGCAAGCGTGATACCGCGCAACGTGTTACAGCGGCACTGAGCTCGCCTCGGGATTTTCCGCGACAGATCGCAGGGCGGGCGGCGCGCGCCGATCACACCCTGCCCTGCCACTTCCCAATAAGAAATCAACCTTATATCTAGCTGCACGTCCTGAAAATAGCTTAATAATTGCAGGAGCATAAGCCACATTAAGAACAAGCTTGTTAAGTGAAGTGACGGACAGTAATTTTGGCCATTTACGTGAATTATATCTTGAAATGTAAAGGAGGACTGTGGAAAATTACGAAAGGTAAAATCTATTTGTTTAGTATTGTCTGTAACATATGCTATGTAGAACTAGGTACATAAGGCTGCACAGTTGGTATTGATGATTTATCTTTACTGTACCTTTACTATGTAAAGTCAAAACAATTAAAAGTTCGTAATTAAAAACTATATGTACTCTATAAAAATGTTCTATTACCATATGGTAGTTTTTGCATTTAATAACATAGCCATAGCTTTAAGGGTTTAATCTTTCTGGCATACTTTTATTTTTGACCTAAATAACAGTGCAGAGTATTTTCCTACGTCATTTAATTATTTCTGATGCTGCCACTTTTGCAAACATAAAAAAATTAATTGATTATTTCCGAATCAAAATGAGAATAGAAAAATCACTAATAAGAAAATAAAATAAGTGAAGGTAAATTGAAGCCGATGTTAATGAAATAAAATTTACATGTGTTGTAAGTTGCGTGTAAAGTCTTTTTTAATTTCATTTAAAGGTTTAAAGGTTTCCAAAGATTAATATCAATATTTTCACATCACCTCAGCTAGTGTTTCTCATTTATTGCTGCGAACGCCTGTTGCACAATATTCTGTTGTGACCTGCGCAAAAAACTTTGACGAAGTAGACAGTATGAGATCCAGTCGATAAGAGTAACGTTGTTTGGGATATTGTTGTGAAAAAGGTGTAATACGTTTAGAATTTTCTAAGCGATGGTATTTATTACTAATACTTCTTATCGTATCAGTACATTAATTAATTGTGGGTATCGGAAATGACCCAAGTTTAACATAACTAATCACAAATCGTTGTTTTTAATAAAACATGTATTGCGCAGGAATCGAACTCGTATTTTGCTACTAAACCAGCAGGCAGCGAATTGGCAAGTACTGATTTACTTATTCAATTGAGCAAAAGATTACTCAAAAAAAGGAAAAAGGCTAGAGTCTCACGTGGTGGTATCTCATGCTTCTTCCGAACTCATTGTTTTGAGATGGCGTTAGGTTAGAATATCTTCTCTGAATTACATTGTACACGTCACCTCTAAAATATTACGTCTCATCATCCTTTCAATCCAGAACATATTAATGTTTGTACGGAATTAGTTGGCGGTCGAAGTAAAAGTATATAAATTATCATCCCAGATTTAAGGCGGGACAACTTGAAACCAGTCTCGATATCGCACAACCATGGTAATTTGCTGTACAAATTTTCACATTGAATTTAATGACAGTTGTTAAGTAAATAATTGGAAAAATTAAAAAAAAAGTTATAAAAATAAATAGTATAAAGAACAAAAGTCAGTAAACCGCATTTAATATTTTTTATACAACACTCACTTACCATTGAATTAACCGGGAGGTATCACTTTTCAATGCCACAGCTGTTCAAACTTTTACTGGTTAAAATCCTCGCTTGTAAGCAATTAAAATATTAATAACATACGTAGGTAATTTAAATATGTAAGAGTGTTAAACTTATTTAAAGAAACGTGATTGTAAAACATTATACAATTAGTGGAATCTTTTTTTATTATATCGTAAAGATCCGATCCAAGATGCTATAGCATTCTTTTAACAGTTTTAGATAAAAACAAAGTCTATCTAAATGTTTAAATATTTTATACGTAATTAAAAATAAACATAATTTGATCAGGATCAGGATACAAATTTATAAAATTTAGATACAGTAAAAATAGTCTTTACATCTGGTACGTATTTTCCTCTTATCCTAAATAACAAAGTGGTTTGCATATTACAGAATATATCTTTCTTTTTTTTTATTTATTTTCATTACCACGATTACTAATGGTGTTGCGATTTTAAATCAGTTCATTAATTCGCCGGTTATGAATTATTAATCCGCTTATTTACTATATTCTTACGCTTGTTATATTTGGAACAATGCCAATTTTGAACGTTTTTATAACCAGTAAATGCGTTTAGAAGATAAATATATTCACCTTTCGGTCGCTGGCCACAAGAACTAAAAGTGTATTGCGAAAATGGCAAAATATTTCGATGCTGTGTATGAAAAGGCTACATATAAAATGAACCAATATTATTTAAAGTAGCCAGCATTCTACGGATTACGTTACAAAGTGATAAGAAAAAATAACAATACTAATAATATATGTCTCTATACAGTTTAAGTTAAACCATTTCATATAGCTTCTTTTTTCATTCTAATCTGAACAAAAAAAAGAACTTAACAGATTCTGAATATCTTGATGACTACTCCATTAGTTTGTTAACTTTTTATTAGGTTATTTCAGATAATCAAACTTAAAATGTAACTCATTTTCTTATAAATCTACATTAACGGAATAATAAATAATATAAAAAAATGTTGATAAGAAAACATTAGTAAATCTGAATAAACACATAGTAAGACACCTTGATTTATAAATGATATTATACTGTTTAGTTTGTTGTATAGTATAGAAAACTGGCATTAATCCATTGTGTCAGGAAAATTAAGTATGTCGAATTAAACTAAGTGATATTTCTTTAAAGACAACATTTTTTTTTAAAAAGGGCAAATATAAATTCAAATCAAAGAGTTATTTTTTATTTATAGGGGAAATAATATAAATAGTAGTGTCTTAAATAGTTGCCATATTATCTGATGATATCCAACTGGGCAGGATATGTCGACAACTTATTGAATATGTATGATATTGGAGTAATTCGCAATTTTGTCGATATAAATGTGTGTGTGTATGTAGTGTATATATTTCAAACATCATAAAGGATAACTTGTTTCAATAAGTCAAAACTTTGCTAGTGTAAAAGAACTATTGTATATATATATATATCTAATATAAATTTCACTAATGCATATATATATATATACATATAAGTGAAATTTAAGGTTAAAAAATCGGTACAAACAATGCACTAAGCGAAAGTGCTGCAGAATGGAAAGAATAACTCTCTCATAGGATGGAAGTAATAACCCTCTTATTGGTTCTTTTTGTACTTTGCTATTGCGTAAGAGATGTTGTGAAAAAAGTAATGAAAGATAACAGAGAGATTTTCCACATAGACTCATTGTTACGATTCTCGGCTATTCCCTTGTCCCGAAAAACATATCTTAATTCTAATGCGGTAAGAACAGAATTACTAAGTAAAACAATCCAATTATAGTTATTAAGTATGACACATCGCGTTGTCATCATTGTGGCGGTAATGGTTTCATTGATGTATAAAACTTTGGTATGAATGTTGCCAAGTTGCCTCTGCCGTGAGCGTCAATAGTTGAAAGGACACTATAGTTACATATGTATAAGTAATACATGGAAGTATTGTCGGGCAATACGTATTTACAGTAATATTCTTTTAGCTAAATATTCCATGCTTTAGTTTATGGAATTGTTCATGGGCTTTTTTACTGACGACGCAGTATATTAATTCGGAGTCTCCACAAACCGCTTTCAGTATTACTATTGAATATCCATGGAGGGAGAGCTCTTCAGCTGTTTATGATTTGATCTCTTTGTATGTATTTACGTCTTTCTACGCTACTAGTTTCTGTAGGTAAGTCACTAAGCAAATCCTATAAGCAGTATATATGAACTAAATATTAGTTGTATAACTTTATGTGCAATCAAAATTACAAGTAAAGTAAGTTGTACGGACACATGCTTTTTACTTATATTATAGTTTTTTATAAAATTAAAAGCTTACCACGCGTTTAGTTTGAAAATTGTAGATTCACTTTAAAATGATCTTAGGTAAATATGTCTGTCTAAAAAGTATATTGTATGTAACAAAGTTATATTCACTTTACAAACACATTACGATTAGTTTTTTTTTACTCAATGGATTAAACGACCAGAACAATCGCGATTCCAGCATCACATGGTTAAAATCAGAATACAACTGATTACTTTGTTCCATCAACGTAATATTATAGTGTTACTATAGTAATATTCCACAAAGAGTACAGAAACTGCAAATTAATTAAGACTGAAAAAAAGGAATTGGTATCAACTTAAGAATAAATAAAAAAAAGCAGTATTAAGCTTCCAAATTTTCCCGTGAGTCATTAAAAAATCGAAAGAATGTTAATAAAGCATAGAAAAGATTGTTTTTGCAGTTGGTTATTTTTTTTAAACTTTTTGCTTTAAGATTCCCTTTTCATTTTTATAAAATTAGTAGATTTTTTTTATATTTCTTTTTTTTCTACCAACTATAAAAATAGTATAATTTTATTTCAATTCAAAATTATATTATTCCAAATTTTTACAATAACAACTATTCGTTTAAATGAAATTGATTTTTATTATTTCTTTTTGTTTGTATTGTCAACTGAAACAAATATCAATTTCATGTGATACCTATATCACGTAAAATTCATTAATATATGCAATACATCAATTATTAAGCGCGTATGTTTTACGCGTATCGTAAACTAGCTACGTATTGGTCTTTATTGTATTTTGTATAGCGTCAGGGATTTTGACCTTCCAGATTTTAGTAGCGATTTTTACATCCAAGTAACGAAGTAGGCACCGTATCCTTGCCATAAAACATAGTTACGACTCATCAGTGCATATATTCGTGAGGCGATTTTAAAATAAGTATGATTTAAATTAGATCTTTGCGATAAGGAAAGAAATAAAGCCAGTTCATTTAACTTTAGTTGATGTTAGTCATAGATAAAATTCGAATGATTTTATTTCATGCCAATAAAGTTCACTGTTGCGTTGAATTTTTAATTTATTTTTATTCATCGGTGGCCAAATACAGGGATTTTACAGATATTTAAAAGATTTTTTTTTTCATAAATATTCACATTTAAATAACAAATTTCTAGTTTGCCAATGTTTTAAATTAAACTACAAATATTTTGTCGAATAAGTATAAATTTTTCATAACTTTTACCAATGACAAAAAGAAATATAAAGGCAAAAATATATATTAAATTTTATAATCGTCAATATGAGTTTGTTCATCCAAAATATAGAAATGTGTGTATAATTATTGAAAACGTGCATAAAAAAAACTAGATAGCAAAATCCGGTGCGGAACACTTTTCTTACAATGCCTAGCAAATACTAATTCGTTTTATTATTTTTATTTAAATTTATTCTCAATTGCTCACCATAATCGAATACACAAAAAGTGTATAAATAATTGCGGTATTATAACTCGCAGCGTCATTTTTTAATGAAATTAATACTTGTCCAAAAATTCAATTTCGTTTTTATTTTGTGTGGCAATGGTGCCGTGGCCATTTATGCGGGAATGGGTTACTCTTGACCCAGTTTTGGGAATATAGGGCGGAGCCGCCCGCTCGCCCGGGCAGCTTTCACGCTTGCGTATTTTATAACTTTTCATTTCCCATAACTGTTTTCAAGAGGACATACTCGTACGAACGATAAAATCTTATAATTACAACAGTATTATAGTTGTAACTAACCTCGTCTCTCCTTAGGAAATAAACTCAAAGGTGAATCCCCAACTTTGTTTACTATGAAACTATTATTTTTTTTATTTCGTATTGTAATTAAAATCTAATAGTAATAAATACAATTGTGTTATTGAAATTCATATTTTATCGGACTTTAGTAAGAATAATTTATCTTGGTAAAATATATAAACAAAATATGTTATTTATATTTTATACAAATGAAATAGAGACATTTTAATAAAAAAAAAATCCGTATTATAATTTAGTGCAAAAATAGCCTGTTTCATTTTATGTTTCGATAAACCGAATTGTATTATCAGTATCAGTTATAAAAAACATCGTTTATGTGGCACCAGTTTTATTATCTCTTTCCATTTAATATTTTCCAGTCGATAATGTAAAAAGTAATAATTTTACACAAGTTATTGAGAATCTTAATGCTTAAGAGTTTGCTTGTACAATGAAAAAGAATTTCATTGTACAAGCAAATCTTAAGTTTAATTTCTGTAACCCCCAAAAATTTTACATAAATTCAGTTTTCAACCATGTTTGAAGCGCTTATAGGGTATATATAGTATATAATATTTTTGCTTTAATATTTTGTAAAATTACATTTTGTAAAGCATTCACGTTAAATATTGTATGTACATATGTAAATTCTTTAGGTGCATGTTAAAAAACATGACCCTAAGTTTTACGTTTTGACATCGCGTATCACAGCAACATTAGTAGTAGTCACTAAAGATTTGGTTAAATATGAAAACCATAATATTTTTTATCCTTTGTACTCTTTATATGGACATAGTAAATTATACCGACGTAAGAAATACAACAGTGATAAAGTAACCAAGTTAAAATACGGTGTCGGTAGGTTTCATCTTAGTTTTCAATGTCATATGTTCTGTAAAAGGCCTTATTACGTATCGAAAATCATTTATGCAAATAACAAACAGCTTAAATGTATATGAGCCATGGTGTTAAACTGAAAAGCAATTTGTTTACAATGCATTATCATATATTTAATATATTAATCAGGAAGTACAATATTATTGCATAGAATTACAAACATTTCAAGAAGCTAATGATATAGATAATGAATACTTTTTCCCTTTAGTTTCAAGTAATTTTTTCGAATAAGCTGCTAGTTAAATCTTACTACCGTACTGTCTTTTACTATCTTACTGTCAGAGATTTGTTTTATTCAGTGGTGAAAATTTAATCATTAAAATTTTTAATGACTTATTTTACTCTGTGATACATGTAGAATTTAATGAAATAGATAATTTTATGGTTTTTATCTAAGAAATTGAAATCGAAACTGGTTTAATCCGTATTATCTAAAATATCAATAGTACAATATTAGATATAATAGGATAGTCTTTTTACAGTAAGACAAGTATATATACATTTGCAACACCTTAATAAAATTAATAGTATCCTAATATTTGCGAGCACACTGCACCATTCACATTCATTTCCGCATGTTGCAGCCGGGGATCTATTTCCGGAAGCCGCTTCGATCTGTGAGCTTTGCACAACATTGAAGTTTGTCGCTTGATGTGTCGATGGCGATATTAAAAGATTATATTATTACTGTATCTTCAATCTTAAATAATTGTCACGGTTAAAATTTTTAATCAAGCATAAAATTTACAATGTGTCTCACTATAATCCTTTTAAAATGTATAATCTTATACTTTGTAAAATTTAAGATTTGATAAACTTATATCGTACGATTATTATTACAAATATAAATTAAATCAAGTTAAAATTAAAAGAATTTACATAATTTCTACTAAGTGATAGTATTGTATATCATATAAATACAATAAATATAATACAACTTAATTAATTAACTCACTCCCAACGAGTTATTGTTTAATACTTTAACACTAGATTTACCGTACTCGTCATTTTGGCGGATCATCCCTACATAAAAAGTTTCGTATAATAATATGAATTTAACCTTTTTATTTTTTAATACTGCGTCTGGCAACATTGTTCTATACATTTTATAGCAAAACAAGAAAAATAGGAATTCGATAATGTCCAAAATTAAAAGCCTCGAAAAGAAAATCATAAAAATGGGACGGTAAATCTAGTGTTAATTAATGAACACCTTGATATAGTACGAGGCCAACGGTGGGCAATCGCCAAGCATTATCGTTCTTAAGTCATAATTTGCGCAATTAGGATTTACGCACTAGTACCGAGAGTAGGCGGTTGCCCATAGCGTTCTACCGAATATGAGATAATGCCTAATTAATAGTGTTTCTTCTCTAATTACATTGATTCAAATTTGCTAGCAGATCTTTGATCATTTAAATAAGATATTTAAACGATAAAAGATAATGATTCTAAATTTAAATTAGAACTTTATGAAAGCTCTGAGAAGAATAAAAATATTTCCATAGGAAAAACAATAAAGACTATGTGATAATGTTTGAATGGCTGATTTTTCGAATTACACGTAAGAATCCTTGTTTGTGCCACCAGAGAGTTGAAAAATTCAATATTAAAATTAGTACAGCCACCGTGGAGCTACGCTGCTACAATGAAATATACCAAACACGCGGTAAACCTATAACTTCACTAACTGTAACTGGTGTTACACGCTCGTTTCTGATAAATGATAAAGTAATAGTCGTACCTTAATTACAGAGTCGAGAAATGATAAAGCCCATGTTCCAAGACCAAACAAATTATCGGGATAACAATACAAAATGATAAGTGAAATGGTCGTAAACATATAATAACTGTTAAATACTGCCACATAACAATAAAACCGAGAACGTTACTTCCTATTTTGTATTAGGAAAGTATAACAGAACTTAACTAAGGGCATGACATAAACGAAACATCGCTCGTGGAGTACCAAAAAAACAACATTATGTTTTCAGTGGTGCTCAAAAGAGCGTGTTCATGCCCTGCAACCCAGTACGCTCGGTTTACTATCTAAATATAGGGCAATACCGGACCAAATCCATAAAGCAGCGTCCATGTATATAGGTCAAAAGCGAAATAACTAACGTAAAATGTCTCTAAAGTTACGAAATTGAATGCATTTCACATGCCAAATATAAATGAGAGGAAATCTTCGAGTTGGTTAGATTGCAACACGAGATTATGTGTAGGAAGTCTGGATAAATACCAGGACAGCCGACAGAATATAATTACATGACAACGTGATTCCACAAGATCGCTTCTATTCAAATCAAAAATAAAAACTAAATTACACCATTTAAGTGTAAATAAAACGAGTTATAGAAATTGTAAAAATATGACTATAAAACAAATTCCGAATGCACTAATTTATATTTGATGTAAACATTTATTTAAATACATAGATAACATTACTTGCTATTTTATTAATTAGTTTTATCTGTTCGAAGTATAGAGTTATTGGCGTATGATTTATAGTATCAGAGGATTTGATTCCTAAATATTCACTTACAATAATGCTGAAAGGAAACTGTTACGAGAATCGCTTGTGTTCGCTTTCAGCGGTATATTTTTGTTTACGAACTTGGAATGCGTGCACGTGACGCATCGTCAAGTGTCGACGCACGTTTCGCGAAACGAACGCGTTTCCATCTGTGTTGTTATTTAAAAAAACTTGTAAGTGTTGGGAAACGATTTTTATTATACTTTGATATGTCTCCAGGAGGCGTTCTTGTAGGTCAAGCAATCACTTAAATACACAGCGCTCGTTTTTTAGAATAACGACACATTTCGAATAAGGCAGTTTTGCAGTAGGTCTTTATTAGTTCTTTTTTCTTTTCATCCTTTAATAACTATAAACGTATAAAACACAAATCCTTCGAAAGCACTGACATTAATCCGTTATTTCATTTACTGACCATAACTCGATATCATAGTAAAATTTATTGCTAAACAGTTTGGAAAATATACAATAAAACATAATGTGTAGTCATTCTTAAAAACTGGCTCATTTACTTTGTAAAGCATCAATATGCGATATAACTTTTTTCCTATACTTTTGTGGTCGTATCAGGACTTTGTATCATTTATAATTTATGAATTTGATTATATATCATTATTTAGGATGTGCAAGTTGGGCTTCTGGTCTTGTATGATGGTACTACCACATGTTTTTCTGTACTCAATTCGATACAAGTAGATTCAATCTCAAATAGGTTTATAGCTAACATAATCTTGAGAGATCAAGAGCTAAAATAATTTTGAAATACATAAAACATAGATGAAGTTACATGAATTAACATTGTTCTTTTTATGGCCTTTCCACATCAGCTGAAAGTGTTGATCATCTAGTAATTTTGTCATAAATGTAAATTATTGCCAGAGAGGAAATAGGAAGTATTTTCCGAATATTTCTTTAATTGATAATGAGTACTATATTATTTTCATTTTACTATAGGATTAACATTATACAAACATTTGTGTTAATTGGAGCAAATTTTAAGTTCCCAACTTATGTAAACATATAGTTTACGTGATCAAATAAAAAAAATCACCAGATCGTTTAATAAGATTCTAGTGTAATATAAACTTGAATGAAGTAGGAACTGATACATTCTAAAATTCACGCGCTCGTATTTATTGCCCTTGGTTGCAAGTTTAACACCTTATAGTTTCTACTTTGTTGTTAGCGAAATAATGATTCTTTATATGGTGTTGATTATTATTATTATCAGTTTGGGAAAGATATTTAATATGTCAATAAACTCCTTGCGCTGGTTATATTACAACACGAAATGATATGTAAAAAGTCATCTGTTACGTTTGTTACGAATATTTTATACACATCGAAATTAAAATGCAATATCGAAACCTAAAAATATATATTTAAAAATTATTTAGGATATCATTTATTTAACATGTTACGCCAATATCGTATTACTTTAACCATTTTTTTCGAATTTTTCAGAGCCGAAATAAAGCACCTGACAAGATGACAATTGTAACAAACCCTGCCCGTACAAATTCCGAAGAGGAGTACGATACGAGTAGCGACATAGTGCCATGTTCTGAACCCACCGGTTTGGAAATTGATGAAAATAATCGCCTTTACGATGATGAAAAAGAAAGCGACATCGTATTCGTGGCGGGCATCAATGGCGACACTTGGCGTTATCCCGGTCATCGGCGAGTGCTTGCCGCAACGAGCCCGGTTTTCGCCGCGCTACTTTCCGCTAAGACCGACGTAATAGTCGTCGACTACATTGACCGACGTGGCTTTGAGCAGCTTCTTCGTTATCATTATTGTGAACCCACACAGCTTAATTCTGTAGCAACCGCTCGTTGCGCTCTTGACGCCGCTTATAAGTTTCTATGTCCACCTCTCGCAGAGCGATGCGCTCGTCGCTTGGACGAAATGTTAGACGCTGGCGTCGCACTTGAAGTGCTGCGGGATCTACGCTTCTTGTGTGCTAGACTACCCGGAGCTGCTTCAGCGCCGCCGTTGCCGGCCCTGACGGACGATGCAGCGGCCCGCACTTTAAACCAATGTTCATGCTGGTGTGATTCACTCGCGCACAATGCTCTCCTTGTTATTGATGACAATGCCGATCAGGCACTTACTGATGAGCGGCTTGAAGAACTCTCTTACGAAGATCTCGCATTGATTGTCAAACGTGATACTTTGCGAGTGTCCAGTGAATTGGTTCTCGCAGAGGCATTGTCGCGCTGGAGCACGGCGGCTTGCAAACGCACTAAACGAGAACTAACGCCCAGCAACAAGCGTGCGGCGCTAGGTGAGCTGGCGTACAGTGTGCGTTACCTATTGCTATCGGGCGAAGAGTTAGACCGTGCATTGGGGCTAGAACTACTGGAGCCAATGGAAAGAGCGTTAGTGACGGCTCGTGCTCGAAAGTTATCTGCTCCCATTCCTGTGGGAGCTGAACAAGAAGCTTTGCTTCGCCACTGGGCTCGTCCAAGACCAACAATGCCTGCGGCACTTTCTGTTCATTTGAGCCCACGCTCCGAGCCCGCGGATGCTCAGCCGAGTAAACTATGTGCACGCCGTGCTAAAAGGCCAAGACGACCAAGCTTTGCTCCAGAAGAAAGGAAGATTCCAAAACGAGGATGTTGTTCCAACCTATGTGATGGTCTCTTGAGAGCCTTTATTTGCTTGTTTGACTGAAATTAAACAAAGTATATTAAGAAAAAGAAAATCTTTATGTAAAGTTGAAGTTTTTATTTAAATTATTTCGCATAGCTCCATATATCTCGATGGAAGAAGAAAAGAATACTTTAAATCATAAACAGCGATATTTTTCTTCTTTCCGACATTCTCTTCATCAATGCAATCAGACGGGCTGGGACTATGTATTTCCAGAATATCGTATTATCATTATAAATGTGTAGAGAAATGTAAGTACATATATTCGTAGTTTCTATAGAAATGTCTAATGACTTCTTTACAAAAGTATTGCGAACTTTTTGTATTTTTCCTAAAGTTTACACTGAACTTTAAAAAAAATAAAACATATTTTTGATTAATATCCGTCTTCAACGAAAATAACTAAATTTAATATTCAAAATTATTTATGAATAATATATAGACTATGAAAAATTTTTTACTTCCCCTCTTTTGATGGAATGTTAGAAGTCAAATACATTAAATGTATGTTAATGTTTGCATGCACTTTATTCCCTAGTATATTATATTATATTATCTTGTTTAAAAACATAAATGTTTTACTGTATGTAATATGTGAATAACGTTTCTTAGATTTATAGTACAATTGTAGTTTTGTTTAGCGAAAAATTCAGTTATAAACTTTGTCGTGAATCAGTGACTTGTTTTTGTAAAAGTTCTGCGCTCTGTTGGATATTTTCTGTTCGCATTTTAAACTGTTAAACAATTAGCATTTTTCATTGACTTAAAATTTAACTTGTTACAAATAAGTTAATATAATGATTATCATTTAAATGTCGAAATATACTTTATTGCATTTATAAAATAACAAATTTTGTCCAATTTTAATAAATAATTTAATGATATGGACAAATCTTCCAAACATTTTTTTAAATGTTTTTTTCTTTGCTAGTCCTACTTTAAGTAAATTAAGTGTTAAGCTTTAATTTTATAATTTATGTATTAAGCTTTGTAAATTTCAATAATCAATTCACAGATAGCTACTTACTGCCTTTTTTTGTTAAAGTTATTAATGTAATTTTTCATAGATACTTTACTTTTACAATCTGTGCCATAATGATTATTGATGTTCGCGTAATTAAATGTCGTATTATTAAAGATATAGATAACAACGTCTAATACAATTTCTTTAGGTGCTTGTGTTGCATATAAACTAAACAACTTTTTATTGTCTTGGATTTCTTTTATTTGAATCATCCATTGTTTTGATTTATTAAATTTGCAAATTTTGATTCTTAGTAGAGATCAAAGATCTTCCTACGCTTTTAAGTAATCGCAGGGTTCCGTTATAAATGTATTTAAATATGAAATGGTAGATATATGCGATGTATCACATTTAAGTGTCTATTTGTAACGTTTTAAACGATTATGTCAATGTTATAGTGGAAAATTTGATGTTAACTTGTGTTATTTAAATACTCGAAAATTATTCAATGACTTCTTCATGTTTATTGATGTACAGCTGTGAGCTGATTTGATGTAATTGATCAAAGCAAATAAAATTTTTTGTTCTGTCACGTATTTCACTAATTTTACGTTATGTTTTCCAGGTACATACCTTTTATCCTTATTCTTCCTTTATAAAACACGAGAGAAAAAATCAGACACTGATATCATTACTATTAACAAACAATGTTAATTATGACTAATAGTGTTTGAAATTTAATCCTACTTCTATTCCTGTTTACAGCTCTTCCCAAAGAGAATTCTTATGTTTTGAGGCACAATACGATTCGTTGAATGGTACGTAAGTTATATTTTCAATCCTTTCTATTTTTTCTATTTTTTCTATTAAATTCGCAATTGAATTTTCATATGTATTTAAATCTTTTCGAAGAGCTGTTACAATTGACTGTAGATCTAGAACAAAATTTATTTTGGAGTTAACCATTTCTATTTTATTGTTAATTGATTCGCGTGCCGTTCGAGTCTTCTCTGCTTCATTCGTAATTTTTGAAGTGATTGCTTGACTCAAATCTGCAAATTTCTGGACTAGGTTAGCTGCCATTGTACTATCCATCGTCGTACCATCGCTAGTGTTAGTTGATGAATTTCTATACTTATAACCAGGGCTACGAGTTGTATAAAAATTTTTGTGGCATATCCTATCCATTGTCTGATTTGGTATAGTTCTATTTCACACAACTCAAATATGGTTATTTATATTTTTTTTGGAAATTTTTGTTAAAATTTTAATACATAATATAAAATGACAACATATGCTGACATATTAACTTTTTCACAAAATACACAGATCATGTAAATGATTTAAGTAGAAAGTAATTAATCATTGTTATTATTATTGGTAGCGACATCTGTCGCTTACCTTGTAACCTTTGTGCTGTAAAATCCGCGTAGTAAAAATAAAATCAAATACTAGATGGCACTAACAATTTTATGATCTTTAAACTAAGTACACCGTCACTTTTTTAATTTTAGAAAAGTATAGAAGGTATTCTAGAATACTTCTAGTAACGTACGTTCACTATAAATTTCTTGCGAGTACTTCAGGATTTCGACAGTCTATTGGCAATGGTCTTCACTCACCATCATCTTAACCGCTTGCCAATATTCTCTATAAGTCACTGAAAAATCTATGAAATCAAGAACTATTGAATTCTTTCTGTATATAAAATTTAAACCGCTATATTTCACTAAATTCATCGAATTTTATTAGTGATTTCAACCAATGTAATCTAAGGAAGAATGGCTGTAATATTAATTCTATTGTTACAATTTTCTGTAAAATATCTATAAAATATACTTTCACATACGAGAATGTACAACTTTATATTTCGTTTAAGTGAGGTAAAAATTGTCGTTTTTATTTTGTAACTCAAATTCAAGAGCTTTTACCTGGTTCTCACATATTTTAAATTTCGTAGCTTTAAATGGTTCCATCGGTAGTAAATTGCATTATAGTGTACCGTCATTTTCTAGACCGGCTTTTCTTACTAATATTTAATTTACGGTTTCGGTTTCTGAAAAATCTATGTGATATTCTTTTATGCACATTTGTAAATTGAGGTACATAAAATATTAATTGCTCTTAATGTATAACCAATGTTATTCAAGATTTATTCGAGAAAGGAGTTTTTTCTAGATACCTATAAAAAGGAAATAAATAAGAAATCTATAAAAGGTTCATAATACATTTATAAAGTAATTTTTACAATCCATACATATCCTTGATTCAGAAAAAAGGCTGGAAAGGGAGGAAATTTTGAATGTATATTAAAAAATAACAATTTAACATGGACTGTGTTTATTACCATTTATAAGCATTTAGCAACTTGTTTTGTACATAAAAGGTGTAGTTATATTAATAATAGAAATTAGGTTGCCCAGTAGACATGCGTCATGGAATTGAGTTTCACAAATTATTGTAACTTTGAATAGAAGCATTCAAAGTCCACTTGAGAATATAATAGATAAATCTGGTCAGAAACAATAATTCAGCGCTGAATCTGCACTAACAATAACGCAAAGCAGTCGAACCTTTTTTTTATGTTAGTAACTGACAAAAGGACCAGCAGGTTGCGGCTTATTATTATTTGGAGTAAATTTATTTTTGATGAAGTGTAAAAGCGGAGTTGTCTTTGACAGTCTTTTTTTTCTTGATGCTTTGAACTGAACAACAATCATGCGTGAAGGGTTTCGCACACATGGGGCCAATATGTCCATTGTGCTTTGTGAACTGCTCTAATAGTTGGTGTGAAAAATATGTGCAAGTGTTCCATTTAAATATTTTTCTGCTCGCCTAAATGTGAAAGAATGTTCTATGTCGTATTGTTAATTAAGATTTTCTCACGCATTATTTACGTTTATTACTGAAAAAAATGTTGAATTATATTATTAATTTATTTTATTACTACATGTGTAACGGAAGCGAAAGTTTTAGATCTGAAGTCTTAAAAGTAATATTTAGTTTTTATTATCAAAATAAATACTGCATTTATTTAATACATGATTGCAAAGCATTAATAGCTTTAATTTACAAAAATATTTGTGATTTATGTTAATGTTTTGTTGCCGAAAAAGGTAATTTTGATGGTAATAAATAACCCCACATACTCGCACATGTACACTTATGAAAAACTTTGATGTAAATAATTTTAGAATAGTTGTAATGTGTTATGCGTATGTAAATATATCGTTATTTATTGGATCTATATATTTTATCTGCAAATATATAAATAATATAAAGCGAAGTTTTAATTTTTTTTTCAGAGAAATAAATTGTTACGCTGATGTTTTACACTAACGGTTAATAATTAGAAATCGAAACAATGAATACAATCGTTAAAAACGATTTAATTGCTCATCTGTAAATTAAACGCCGTAATTGTGGGCGAGGCAACATTTCAATAATTACAAAATATTGCATTTTCTATTGAACGTTACCTGTGCAATTTTAAAAATTACACGTTAATTAATGTAATTAAATATTCAAAATTATTTTTATAATACACCTCATCAGAGAGATTTAGCATTTAAGAATTTTTCATCGAATATTACACAAACTCATAGTATACACAGATTAAATAAATATGTCTCAATTATTTATATTGCAGTTTCTCTTAAGGTATAAATATTTAACACGCTGTTGGTGGAGGTGGTACTCATTGATCATATTCCAGTTTACTTAAATTTTATGCTCATAATCTACGACGGAATAGAAGTTAACTGGAAATTAGTTGCCAGAACAACGTCGATATTACACTCCTCTTTTGTTTAGTAAGAATTATTATTTTCACTAAAGCAGAGATAAAATTCTAGTTTATTAGCTTTACGAGAATTATTTTCTTAGATTTTGGGACTGACTTTATTTATATAGCGGTATGAAAAAAACATGTTACTATAATAAATTCTTTGTTGTATTCTTCACAGACGACGCGATATAGTACAGCACACCCACTAAGCATTACATTGTCCGCCACTAAATTTGGCGGGCGCCGTGCAATGAAAAAATACCTGCTCACTAACAAAGGAGCGGCACTTGAGGTTATATTCGACACAATTTATTCCACTCTATTCAAAAGCTAAAGAGCCACTCCTTTCAAATATTAAGCGCCATCGACGTTTGTACTATTGACATTTTTTTGCTTAGTGAACGTAAATTTGTAGTAAGAAACAGGTCCAAAGGGTCTACGATATGGAACGCAGCAGGTAGAGTGTTCTAGTGACTATAAAAAAAGCGGCCCCTCGCTGAAATCGATATTTGTTGAGCTATTTAAATTTTAGCTTTACGATAAGCGATATTGCAATTAATTCTTTTCTTGTACAAACATATTTGTTGACGAAAGAATTAAAATAATATTTAGAAGCGATAATGAAATAACAATTTAATGTAGGCAATAAATAACAAAATTATATTACTAAGTACCAAGTACGTATAAACTATTTATATTTATCAGTTTTGCATTTACGTAATTAATTAATATTACTCTTTGATTATTTAACGTAACTTATACATAGAAACTAAATAGTAAATGTTTATACATGCTGATCTACACGATTGCGTTTCGTGGATGATGTTGCATCAACTACTGCGGTTTATATTGACTTCTGCAGATGACGAATATCACCTAGTCAGATTATGGCAATTATTGGCAAATTGACAATGAGATTGGTTATTCGAAAAATCCCTTCGCCATCCATACTCAACAAAATCAGCTCGACTGAAACGACGGAAGAGACACAATTCACTAGGTGGTAAAGTCAATAACAATCTGACTGGTCTAGAGCAGAGGTCCCCAAATTTTTTTCTCGTAGACCACTTCCAAAGTTTTACTAATTTCGGTAGACCTCCTGTTGCTACACTTATGCTATGTTCCCAAAATCTCCTAAAAATATCACAGTCCAGTCCGAGTCACGAAGTGAAAAATAGCACGTTTTATTGTGTCCTATTTATTAAAATAATACTTATTGTTATATACTTAATATAATTAAAAATAAATATTGATAATGTACAATGCAAGAATCAACAAAAATTACACAAGTCTAAAATGCAAATCAACAATTTAAAAAATAGTCAATTTTAATGATACGGATAGACTTAAATTTAAATTTTTGGCTTTGAAATTTTGAACACCATTCTTTTTCACGCTTTTTTTCTTTTTCAAAGTGGAAACTCGTCTGGTTACCTGTGGACCCTTAGGAGTTCACTTAGACCACTTTGAGAGCCGCTGTCTTAAGCGTATGGAAAGTATCTCTTTGTGTTACTCACCTAAAGAAAAGAATGTGTTTTTAGTGTAATCATTTCACTAGCTAGAACACTATTACTATGCATACATACTATATATACATCTCTATTATTATTGTTAATATTGCAATATCGTTATCACTACTGCCTGGGGAACATAAAGACTCGCTGCGATTACTTCAGATGATATGTTTTAAGTTTTTCCGATGGATAACTCTACAATCCGGTTTAATACTTTATCAATTCAACTACGATGGATAAGATATTAGAACGGAGGACTACGCCACAGTGGATAAAATTAAGAATAAAGGTTAAAAATTATGGATTGAAGTGCATAAGGGTTTCAGGAATTAAAGTCGAGACTTAATCATATTAATTGGCTCACGAAAAGCTTTCCTCCTACGAATTAATTCTATACTCTAATGCTATTAGACAAGTCTATGGATATTTTCTTTGTCATTATTCAATTTATTAAATATATCCATTTAGTCTAAAACTTGAGAAGAAAGTAGAAATATCACGTTTACCTTATTAAAATATAAATTAACATTAACGCCTGTACAATTTTTCGTGTTCGTAATGACCAATATGTTGAAAAAGAAAAAAAATACTGCCAATGATGAACCTCGTGGGTAATTTTTTTGTAACAGGTTGACAATTTATACTGATGTTGAAACTGCTAGGAATATTGAAAATAATAATGATTTTTTTGTCGAACACATGTTGTTATAGAGTATTTATGTTTTTCAGCCAAAACTTAAAAAAAATACGTGGCAAATATTATAAGCTTTCGATTTTAGATTGTATAAAGTATATACCATTCCTTACATTATGTATATATATGTATATACATAAAATATCTATGTGTATATACATCTTTTATGAAAATCATGCGAATTAAATTATTCCGCGAAGTTTCTCTTCTGTCAATGAATAAAAAAAAAAAGATAATTGTGCCCGCTTACTCATTGTCTGGAAGAAATCGCATTAAAGAATAAGTCAGTTGTTGAACCCTTTATGTTAACAAGTTCATGAATGACCATTTTTTTAGGATTTTTGATGGGTAGAAACTATAAAATATTTTTAACGTAATTTATAACGTTCACAGATTATTGACAATATTCATCATCCAAATCAAAAGAAATTAAAACTAACTATTCAAAGAAAAATACTAGAGGTTTACACAAAACGACAAAATTATACAATCTCTTCGTATTTTTTACAAAATTTACGACTGGAAGTTTTATTCGAAATGAGTGTGAAGGAAATTTACTCAAATTCCAAGCACTTTTTTTTATCAGCATAGAACATGACACGACGTCAAATTCCATTTTCACCTTAATGATCAATCAATAATATTCCAATAAGTGTTTAAGCGCAACTTTATACCACGCTAACTACTCGGTGGAATTATTAGTCGCCAGCGGGATTTCCTAACCGATACGACTTGAAGACCTTCGAGAACAAAGACTATTCTCTTCTCAAAAGTCGGCAACGCAACTGTGTCGCCCCGAGTTTTACAACTGTGGTTGGGCGACGGTACTTACTTTCCATTACATGAACAGCTCACAATACAAATAAAATAACGTTATCAATCACGTTCTCTGTTTCTCACTGTAGGTATGTAAATTACTTGAGAAGCCTGGAAAAAAAATTATTACTTTCTTCTACTTTATTACTTTTAATAAAAGTCATTGACAACTTTTAGTTTAAAAAAAAACTTTAGTTTTAATACCGAAGTAATTAATATGTAATATCACATAAGGTTTTATTGCTTTATTTAAATATAGTTTAACATATTGTAGTGTAAAGCCTCAGCTTTTCAAAAATATCGTTCGCACATCAAATATTGAAAAATATTCAATCTTTAATAAAATAAGAACAGACAAATTCTCATTGAGTAATGTGTTGGCATTAGTGAATGCACACGACTTTTCGCTTAACTGGCTTTAAATTACGTTCCTCTGTCCAAGCAATCGTTGGGCCGAGAAAAAAATGATACTGTCCAATCGACTTGATGGCGCCATAACTATTAAGCAACGATTCTACCTGTAAGCACAAAAGCAGCATCGCTTAGAAACCGCCTGTTTCAGTTTAAGATAAACAGAAAACATACAAAGGATTCTCTTAAGTAGCATGTTTTTTCCTTTTTTAAGTAATTTAAAACGCAAGATTACTGCGGCGTTCGTGCTGTGATAAGTAAGTAAGAGTGAGGACATTCGGGATTCCGGCAGCGTCTACGATGCCGGAGCGAACAATGCGCGAGTTAATTCGTTCCCTAAAAGCTCTAATTGGTCGTTTTTCCTTGGCCAACAGGACGGCGAGCGAGGGCGAGCAAAAAGTGGGGCCGTCGCGGAATGCGCCCGGTTGAATAACCAGCCGTCTGCGCTGCTATTACAGACTATATATAAACAAAGGAGTCTGCATTGCGTAAAAATACGCTATGCTGAGCGTACCACATCGATGTGATTTATTTTTCGTGCCACCGCGAGCACTTACAAACTCGGACTGGGCTTATTTACGCTGCAGCTCGTTTATTTTTTTACATGGATTATCGGAGTCGCGCCAAGAATGTTGAAACCATTCAGGCCAGAAAGTGGGCAGAGGAATTTGCCATTCATATCGTCGGTGCCGTCGTCGAATAACGAAATGAATTTCGGACGAAGCAGGGGTTTTCAGGGATTGTCATTCTAAATTTAAATTCCGTCTTGCGTATTAACAGCTGATATCAAAACGAGGGCGTATTTCTCAAGCAAATTTTCAAGTGCGCAACTTTTCATTGTGTTACTTTGAAATTTTCTTAAACTGTTAAATGATTAAGTAATCATTACTTTCATGCAATTATTACATAAGGTTCTACTTACGTTATTAAAAAGATGAGAGATAAATTTTTAGTTGTAATAATAATGATATTTAATTAAAAATTCTTCTTCGGAAATACCTCAAAAACAGAAGAACCTGTATATGTCACTTGAAAACATGTGATCAAAAAGTAAATATGGGCTAAAAGAAAGAAAAATTAGCAATGAAATTTTCTAAACCTGCGTTCCAGTCGCCGCTATCACACCTATATCAGTTGTTATAAAAACGATATTTAAAAACGTGTCGGCAATAAAAAGTTTACAAAATGAACAAATTGGTAAGACATATAACGGCTATTTTTACGGTAATTTATTCATTTACGATTAACTATCTATGGGTATGAAAATTTTATTTTTAGCAAAGATGCATGTTAAAACTGCTCTAATTTTAAATACAATAAATTTAAAAACAATAATAATTAAAAATTTTTAGATCATAAAAAACTTGCTTAGATAATTTATATTTTCTTTACACACAGTGGATCAATGAACACAACTTCTAAGAGTTCCTTAATGGTTTATCCACACACAAATAGGTGATGTGTATGTAACACTAATGGTTTTAAAATGTGTAATAATCATTAATAATATGTGTGTTGATAACGTATCTCGTTATAAATAGCGTAGTTATGGGAAACGCGCGGGACTGGTCCGCTTTTTCTCATTCATGTCAATATATCTATGTTATACTCGTAGTCGCCTACCATAGTCTGCTGATTCATCTTAGCGGGAATAGGGATGGGTATTGTATGGACAACAGCACTATATTAATAATATAAATAATTTTCATTAAAACGAATATCCGTTTATGCAGCACAGAGTTTATTTTGTAAATAATTCTGAGCTCTTAGAACAGTTTTGATTCAGTTACATTAATTATCAAAATAATTAGGACTTACTAACCCAATACGATTAAGTTAAGCTCATTGTTCCACTTTCTTTGCGTAGACCTTGACACAGCATACGAGTTCTATGATAATTTAACATAAAATGAACATTATTTAATTATCTTTAATTTTGTCGACGACTTCGAAGTCGGAATAGAAATGTTTTGACTATATTAGCATAAAACTATACATTACTACGTCTATATCGCAGCCCTGTTAAATATTTAAACCGTGAGCGGTGTGTACGCAAGACAAACATATTAAAACTTATCGCGATGTGCAAACAACTAAGATATTTATAACACTGACGCTGACGTAGCTGAAGGTATTGTAGTAAACCGAGCTTCGCCGCTGTGCAATGTGCGTGTACGCACACAGTCGCACACAGTCTCACATAAAACACACGACACAAAACTTGATTTGTATAGCACGAGTAATTACAATTGACATAAGAACAACATTCGCAGAAATCGTTGGATAAGAAGCTCTGGGCGCATATTACGTGGCTTTTTTTTTTCAATAACTTTAATTGCAATCATGTTTTCGCACCTACAAAAATAAATTCTTAGTTATTATATCTTTTTAATTGTAATATAAAATATAATTATTATTTTTAGCATTCGCATTAAATACTCTGAAGAGAATCAGGATTAGGTACAAGCGTTTGACACGTTTAATTTTCACGCACGAATTGAATAAGCTACAATCTTGTTTGAATTTATATAATACCGGTTTTAATGACTTAAAAAATTAACAATGGAAAGTTTATTTGATCGTATTACGTATAGTAAGTGTTTGTAGTAGAAGTTGCTATAATGGCTCGAGAGAGTACAGAGCTCGGCGCATCGACGCGCTTGCGGGTCATTATCCTTAGTCTCCAATCCTAAGTATAGTAAAAACATAGTTAACAATTTAAAAAAAAAGAAAAGAAGACAATTTTGGCGTAATTTCTTGGATTACTATAAACTCGTAACAGTATGACATTATACTATTTAATAATTAATTAATGTGTAATTATGGATATGATATGTAGTCGAAAAATGTATACTATAACCATACGATAATAAAAAAGTACATGTAATATTATTTGTACCAGTTTGTAACAACAATGCCTTGATTAGTTCAATATGTTTTATGTAGTAAAATACAGTATAATTAACCAACCTCCTTCACGAGTTAGCTTTATTGACATGTGACTTGATTCGATAGGAGCGGTGAGGTATCTCTTTTCTTGTATTTTTACAATTATATAGACAAATAGTTAAGCGATAGAAATTTATTGGTATCGTGGTCGATTTACATAATAGTGAGTGCGTAAGAGACAAAACATGACTGAATTTAACTGGCGAGCTCAAGGTTGGTGGGGTCGATGTCCTTGCCACGTTGTGTACCAACGCAGTATCGTGCCTAACCTCGCCACTGGAAAGAGAGGCACAGAAAGGCATCGATAAGCAAATTTATTCACATTTTGTTTATGGCGCCTAATATCTTTTCTGTATATTTAATGGTATCAGGTATTAAGCAGTCTTAGTATTAAAACACACAATCTAAAAGTAGCTATTGAATTATTAGTGATTATAAGCAATAATGAATGAATGAATGAATAAATACTTTATTGTACATGAAACAATTACATATAAAGGCTATGAGAAAAAATTGTACAAAGCAAAAAAATAATATTCTTCCTGTTCTGCAAATTTTTGAATTTGAATTTTAACTATATTAAATAAATAACTATATGTATTTATTCTGACTATTAACATTAATTAAACTATGACACTAATTATTTGTGACGCATTTATCTCTACGTTTTTGTATAAATTTGTGATTTAGATAAAAAACTAGACGTGTTAATGCTTATAATAAAAGCCGAGTCGTTTTCCAAAATCCAGAACTAGATGTTGGTAATGTACCATTAAAAAAATAAAGCTAAGCTGAGATAAGAGCGTGTTCTGCTGGTTTGTGGGAAAACTGAAACACTTTTCTTAATATATGTATTTAAAATTATGGACGATAAAAGTTCTTAATATTTTTTATTGTTCAGCCGATACATACATTTATACACATTCATAAATATTTATTTTGTTAACACATTTTGACAAAATTAAATTATTAGTTATTACAATCGATGATAATATTTTGTCGATTATTGTCGAAGGCGTGAACATCTCTAGCTCGCTGCTACCGAGCTACGCAGAGCGCTCGCGCCGCCGCCGTCAGCTCCGGCGTAATTGACTAATTGTCGACAATCATTTGTTTAGAGCTGTTTTTAATAAGTATTATCGCTTGGCACTATAGTTAACGATGCTATTTTAAGATGCCCCCGTCTGTCCATTTGCTCCACTTCATATATTTAGCACCGTTAATAAGTCGCACAATTTAAACGTACTTCAAGATACATGCCTACAACGACACAAGTGACTTTCTATTCACTCCCAGCTTTAAATAATATTACAAATAAAAAAAAATGTATTATAATGAACATCTAAATCAGTATTATAGAGTATTTATAATACAATGTTTAAGTGCACACATAAACCATTTTTTTAAAATACTTAATGTATCTAAAGGTATTAAATGGTGCATTCGAGTGTGAAGGAAAATAGTACATGACAAGAAAGTTCAGTTGTTTCTCTTTTGCATAAACGACTTGTCTTATCGGCTTTGTCAAAAACCGGTCATGTGTAGTTTCACACGTTGTTGAGTTCTGCACGTATTGGAACTTGCAATTACATCGTTGTAACATTAAATTTTTAAGAAAAGATTTCTTTAATTTCCTGCCTGATTATTATAAGTAGAACTGAATACAAAAAAAAATGTTAATTGCAAATTGTCTCAAATTTTATAGCAAAAGAAGAAAAGACTATAAGGTTTTTAGTTTATTTAGTTGAACATGACTGCGTAATCGACGTCAGTCATTCTTAAAATCCAAGACAAAAATTGAACACAATGTTCTGTCCAAGAGATGACGTAGCAATACCATTATAATCATTTTTATTGTAACTAGTGTTATAAGACCTTATATCTCAATAATTTATTGCTTATCTACTAAATGATGTAAACAATAACGATCATGAAAAGTACAATTAAAGCCATTAACGTAATTTATTCGCCAAGTTAGTTGACTACAACAATACGAGTATAATTTCGATACCATGACACAATTCGACTACGTTTTGATCGTTTTCCGCTAGATTTGTTTTTGTTTTTAAATACCATTATATAACCGTGTCTAAAACTGCTTGATGTAACAAGCTATCATTTCACTGAAGCTATCTTCTTGTCGATTAGATTTTTAGGTATTCTATAATATGATGATGATATAATGGTGTTATTATTAAGTAATTGAATACTTCTTGCTTAATCACTTGCGGAATTATTTTTAGCAATACTAATGTATACGTTGGAATTTATTGTAACGATTTGTTTCCCAAATATATTGTTGTTGTCATTCATGAATCATAACGCGCATCCAACGTTATTTGGACCATAGTCGAATGCTGTATATCTTTGCCTGTCCGTAGGAAAAATAGTGTTTACAAGTATAAGCATAATTATAAGAATAAAGCAAAGATAACTAGACTATTTAATAGTGATTCTAAGTTAATACATTTCATTAGATTAAGGAAATTTACTAATGTCTACTTGTAACTAATATTACACAAAAGAAACTAAATATTATTTTCATGCAATCGTTGACTTATTTATTAAACTTAATATTATAATATCAAGATCAACTAATTTTGTTTATTTGCATCGTGATATATGTGTATACTACGAAATTATTATTCCCACGGTTTCTGTGCTGTGATTTTCGCCTTGCGTGAACGCAGTCATGTGGGGCTTCCTGTTTACTTACGTAATTTTTGACATTCGACGCTTTCGAAAGTTTATAAAAGTGGGAACAAAGTTTATGAACGTGAATCAGTTCAAAATTTTGATTCTCTCATATTATTGATGCAAGTTTCACATATTAATAATTTGTGTACATTTTAACATTAGCGCGAATGACTGAAGGAGGGCGCGTTGAGAATTGATAGTAATGAAACGATTCACGGTAAAAAATAAAATAAAAAATAAATATTTATTATCAACTTAGCAATTTAATTACCTTCTTGATTGATCTCCAAACTAGGTCAGCGTGTATATTGGGGATGACCTTCGAAGTGAGCATTGCTTAATTTCTTTTTGTCGGCAATTGGTGAACACTCGATTTAACACATGATGTTAAGTGACAGTAAGGTCTTAGATGGGTAAGCGTACTCGCCCTGAATACTAAAAACGGGATATCTTAACGATGAACGTTTAACAATTCAGATTACTCAACCTCAGAAAACAATTATACATAGTTTTTCAGGGGTTAAATTCTCAGCTATACGTTTGAAATAGACGCAGTTTTTATTATATGAGGAATGCGATTGAAATAAACTTTCGGTAGTACACTTACTGATAGTTTTTAATACATACAACATAGAATATATATAATAGATTTAATACATACAGCATAGTAGTACTAATTTTATGTAACTATGGATATATAGATAAATATAATAGATATATAGATAAATAAAATGTAAAATGGAAACAAAAAAACTACATTATATTTACCACGTAAAAGCTCTAACGCGCTAAGCTAAAGACTGAATTCTGTGATCAAGAATAAATAGATATACTTAAAAGTTTTTTCACATCGCAGATACAATCATTAAGCGTTAAGACCTATTGTCTCGTATTTTTTACCTAAGCAATTATCATTAGCGCCTCTACTTAATCACGGCAAGTTATAGCAATGAACTAGACAAAAAAAATAAGCAAACTCTTATGGAATGCTCAGTGCCGCTTTTATTATGTCCCGCGTTTTCTTTTTTAATTTCAATGAAAAATCATACTCGGCGAGACTAAAAAGTGACATTCCATCCCGGCATTAAAAAAGCTTGTTCCCAGAAAATGAGCGGCTGGAATGCAGCTGAGGACAGTGCTTTATTAGGGGACCGCGGGCAGCCGGGTGGAACCATTCTAATTTTAGTAGCTATCTTAGTTACAAAGTGTTGTGTGCCGGCAGACATTGTATTATTCTAAATTACTAATTATTTAACGACATTCATATAAAAACAGCTGTAGGCCAATGATTGAAGTATTGAGCCTTTTAGGAATGCATTAGAAATAACACGGCCAAATTAAAAGTTCGTTGGTACCAAGGCAAAAGCTGGTAGAAGTAGTTAAGTAATCGCATAGGAAAGGTTTTTTTAAAGTATAATTCATATGGAGAGTGTACAGCTTAACATTGAATGCTCTGAAATCTCAAAAACAATGAAGTGTACGCGTCGCGTTCCTTTTTCAAATATTTCTTTTTCTCATTTCGCCGTTTCCTTTCCTGGCCCCGAGCCACATGTTTTATTGATGGGCGGTTCATTGATATTGCTGGCTCGTTCAACCGGTGGGTGAGTGGCCACTTATGTTAGCCATAAAAGGTCTAGGCTTGGCCATATGGGGAAGCCGTCGCAATGCGAATGCGCTCATGCGCGCGTGCATATCTGATCGACGGCTTACAAAACAAAGTGACGGGTAAATCTGTGCTTCCAGCATAAGCAATTGACTAGGATTTTACAATCCTTGCTTAGATGTTTACTACCAATGTTTTGTGCGTCATCGTTTATGTGCCGTCATGAATTCTGCTAAGTTGTTTAAAAGTTATAATTAATTTTTTGTTATTTCAAACGTAATGAAACCCATAAACACTTTTAGTTTGATTATACGTTAAATTGAATGACTTTTAGTTAAACTATTTTTTTTTATATCTTCGTGAAAATAATAGGAAGAAAGATGACTTCTGTCGTATGTATGTTATCTCAACAATTACAAATATCTTTAACAATTTTTATTATTTAGTAGATGTATTATAAAAGTAATTTTGTTTAATAACATCATTATGGATTGTCTAATCTTTTCGCGATTACCTGTCAAGTAAGCTTGAAATAGTAAATAGTAAGCTTTCCAATATTTTAAGCATTGTCAAGCAATGGCGAAGCCACTTTCAGCCTTAAAAACATTTCCAGCGAAAATACGTCTCCTCTAGCGAGACGACGAGTGAAAAACTGCGCGTTTATACAATTCTAGCGTAAAATGACAGCTTAAGGTGTTGCCTTTCATCTAATAAGTCAAGCAAACTGGAGAGCTCTATACTGGTAACGAGTCTTCCCATCTAAGGCATTAGGGGTGCCGACAATAAAATTTCTCATCGGGTAGGTTGTCAATTTTGCTGTATTTATCATTCATAATATCGACCGGATGTATTCCTTCCCTTTTATATCAAAGATTTATTATTTTAATAACTTTATTCATATTAAAATTGTAAATATGAATATTACGATATATTTTAATGTAATATAAATCCTCTGTGAAATGATCTATGGTGGATACATAATCGTAATAGCAAGGAATGTATAGTTGACGCACGTGTCGCTCAGCTGATAGAGTGAAAGGCAAGATGGGGAGGGCTACCCTCCACCTACGGAATAGGGTAGTCCCCACTGGTTTAATTTTAGTCTCGGGTGACTATCGATATATTTAATAATATATCAGTTTTTATACATTTTTTATTAAATTTGTTATATAATAAATTTTTAGCAAAAAAAAAATTAAATAAAAAATTAATCAATACACTCATCCTAAAAAGTATGTTATTCAATAAGCATTGGACATTTTAATTACAAATGTTTTTGTAATGATTTTCATGAAGACGATTCTAATTGGGATTTCCCTTTTGTTCACAAAATAAAGATTGTTGGAAGTTGCTTTGAAAAATGTAAGATTGTATAGACTTGTTTACAAAAAATACAGAATACGCCACTATTATTTTATTCGTATTCATTGTAGTAGACATTTACACCGGCGTCAGGTTAGGTTTGGATGGTGGTAGTTTTTTATATGACCCGGTTACATACCAATTCTCTATTGACATTTACTAACACCACAGAACTGTTTAAGCTGTTAGCAAATGAGAGGAAAGAATTCTAAGGGTGAATACTTCATTTTCTTCTGTTTCTTTGTCTATTAACATCGTATGAAATTAAGGTTAAATGTTTACGCATTATAGATAATGAAAACCACAAATTTAACCAGATACATTAAGAGTTTCGTAGTGCAGGGCCAGCCCTAGTGCCGCACGTGTCTCGCGGCCAAGGCTGCTCGCTTCGTGAAAGCTCTGTGTACGTACCGCCCACGCTACGACGTACAAACTTACACACACACGCGCACATAATCCGTCCAGAACGACCACATCACTATAATTTTACTTCTGTGTGAATCTGTGTTGCGAGGCTTCGAAGCGTTTAGTCATCGTGCAGTCACCGTGCATTGGTTTTTAACACTGTGTGCGTTGGCTATTCTGCTGTAGAAATGTGCGTTGGACCCTCGAGCTCGATAACTTGTTTAGTGAACAAATTCTTAGAATCATGCTAATGTTCGAGTATTTCCACTATGTATATACATGCGTGTGTATGTAACAGTTTTTGATCAGCCTTCCTTATATATTGTAAGATGTATCTTTGCAATTAAGGGTAAAAATGTATTTAATCTTCTGTGAATGCAATTTTAGTGTATTTGTTTAAATTTACCATAAAACAGCTTTTAATACGAATATTGTTAACAAAGATATTTTATAAGTACATCTTTGTTAAAAGTCTTTGATACCATATTAAATTACTTATTCACCCTTAATTCAAATAAACAGTTATAATTCGTAATATTTTTATATTGGCATTATTTGTAACCTAGAAAGTAAATCTTCAAATTTACTCAATTGTCGCATCAAGACATGTAAAATTACAGTATTTTATGTCAGTAGTATTAATATGTCTTTATTATCTATCTATACAATTATGTACCTAAATTCTGAAAAAAGATAAAAGAGCAATAAAAGATGTGTCTATAACAAAAATAGTATTTAATCTCGTATACAGGAAAATCCTTACCAATATCCAGTTCCCATGAGCTAAATATTATGTATTTTGCGTCCTTATTGCAATGACAATAAAGCCTGTTGCTTCCCTGCTGGGGGTTCGAATGTTTTTGTAAACCGGGGGGCGGGGGGGTGAGTAGCCCGCCGTTCTGGTTGTATCCAGGTCAGCAGGGCGACGTTGCATCCCGGCCTCCGAGATATCACGACCTGACCTATTTTAAATGGATATGCAAATAAAGGCCTTGTTTATAATAGTGATGAAAATAATTTGCCCACATTGGATACAGTGATTTTGGAATTATCAATTCCATTGACGCCCAGAAATCTTAACGACAAAATTACGAGAGATAAAATAAAATAAGAAAGTATTTTTACCACAGAACAGATAAAATTTTTAGCGTCCGTATCAATAATAACCTAGAAGCATATGAAAGTAAAAAAATTAAGGGCCTATTTTATCCATAAACAATCCAGTAATGGAAATAAGAAACATCCTCTACTAGAAACTCATATGATCGGTAAATGTCTTAAGTTATTAGATAAACATCTCATGAAATTTGTTTACGAATTTTAGGACACGTACGTATTACAACTATTAATATTTAAATGAACCGAAAATCAAATTTAACAAGTCTAAAAAATATAACACTCTTAGTAATATAATGTGTATGAAATTAATACATAAATTTGAATTCAATTACTATTTGTAGAAAATAACAACAGAAAATTAAAAATTTAAACGAAATATTTAAGATACGTTAGTTATTTTTTTCTGTGCCGTGTAATTATAAAACACTTATAAACACCAAACTTTATTACAATAAAGCAATTCTTTTTAACATTACTTTTAATTTGTTTATGACGACCCAGTGACCCAATTCCACGTGATAAATATAAAAATGGCCTTGCGTACTCACGTTGATTCTCCTTACTACCAAGGAATGCGACTAAATACGTATGAAAGTTTACATATAAGAAATGAGGACTAATTTGTTTACTATCTACATAGTTAATATTTTACTTATTAAGTATTAACAAAAAAATTAAATTTATGTTTATGATCTAATAACATAAAATGTGTACAGACTGTGTTACAATTTTTTTAATTATGTTTACTTAAAACGAATTCCAACAATTTGATTTTAATTAAAAATAAGAAAATTTTTCTACAAAAAATATCCAGAAAGTAAGGGTGTCTGTATTAACTTACCACTGTGATGCGCATTGCGGATTCGTACCGAAAAGTTTTGATGCTATACAAATAGAATTTAGAGATAATTTATTTCTGTAATTTTTTTTTTAAATCTTGCTACACTCACACTTAGACTGATGAGCGGTGCGAATATAATATAACATATAATAAATAAATCATAATCTGTAACAGTTGTTTATAAAAAAGATTATTTGATGTTTGGACATTAAAATGAAATAGGGTATAATATTAAACATTACGATATATAAAACATATGTTGTTGATGCACAGGAATTACCTAATATGACGGAATAGAATTTTTTAAACTTTCTTAGTGCATATTTAATTACATGAATATCGATCTGAGAGCAGATGCGGAGAGAAAGAAATATTTTTCATCTTTCTTAAACTTTTCCATGCTCATCACATTATAATTTCATATAATTTAAGCTTTTAATATCTAAACAGATGATATGGTCAGCGTTTAAATAAATTTGTGTCCATTACAGTGATCGGTAATCAATCTACTAAGTGGCAATTATTAACACCGAAGTGATCCAGAAATGGCATTTATTTAATTATTGTTACCAATTAAAATAAAAAAGCTAAGTTTATTATTTGCTTCACTAATTACATGTAAAATTTCTAGCATGTTATATTAAGGTAACATTTATTCATCACCTAAAAATTCTTAACAAATTTAATTGTCTCACCAATTTATTTGTCTTTTTCCAGGACGAAGATTAACTATTATTTTACGGCTAACACTTCACCTCAATTCTGTTAAATTACAGTGAGACGGTAGATGGTGTAGTATGAAATCTTAACTGCCGGAACATAGCATATCTGTTATGACGACAGATTAGCCAGACGAATTCAAAAAACCCTACCACCATCCGAACTGCAATTCTTATGTGGCTCGCCAATCCGGAACCTCTGTATTGCAGCGTAAGCGGTGAACCATCGCGCCACGGAGGCGGTTACCTGTTAAATGTCTACATTAAATACACACATATGAAGCAGGGCTAGCGAACAATGAAAATCGCAACACTGATGCAGAACTCGATCTGCTGGTTGCGGTGTGAGGCGTTGCAACAATAGCACTATTAATTGTCGTCGACCGGCCGTCATCACTGGCGTCGCTTACTCACACGACATTTGCCAGGCGGATGTAGAGCAGAAGGATCACGTTTATCACCGTTTACATACCGCCGTCTAAAATAAACTGAACATACGCGTGTAATATGCGCTGCAACATCAAATGCTAAGTTGTAAATACAGATGTGTTTAATGGAAATAAACTTGCGTCTTGCTATTAGGTGACTACAGACAGAAGGTTACATTGATTATATATTCAAATTATACTGTATGTATAGTGAGCAATAGATTGTCAAATTTCAATCGTCCATAACAATAATTTAATCTCAGGAGGGGAATCGACACTCTCGGACATTCAGAAACATACGTAATTTTTTTTAATGTAAAAGAGTACCTTTTATCGTCATAGTTTGTTCATTTGTATACATTTATCTATAAACTTTATCCGTGTATTTGATATGTATGTGTGTGTATAATTAATTGTAAATAATATATATTATTTTTTATATACTTGTTACTTATTTTATCTTCGCTAGACTTGCTCAATACTGTTTCTACACAAAGGTTAGCTAGTAGAGAAGCTCGCCTGTATGGTACTTTTTCTGCTTAGAATAGTTTTAATTAGTATACAATATGTACAAAATTTTAAATAAATTAATAAGTAAAGGTTTTTTTTGTGAGCAAAAGTACACTATTACCGAAAATATGTACATGAAGTATATTAAACACGTTGAGTTATATCAAATAAGAAAGTTAGAAGCACAAGATAGCTGCCACCGGCGATGGTTCTCGTTTTGTTACCGAGATTAATTGCTATAATTTGTCGTGGAGCGAATTCGCCCTATCGTTTCTTAGTATGTGTCTATAATTATAATAATTACTTAAGACATCTTGGTCTATACATAACAGCTGCAGGTTTTTTCATATTAACATTTTTATCCGACGATAAGAAGGAGGTCTCCAATTTGAGGTATACACTGCTGGCTAATATGTATATTTTTATGCACAACTTCACAGTTTTTTTTTGTCTATTTTTTGTCTATTATTTTATGAACAAACAGTTCTAATTTTGTAAACAGAAAGTTACTCGTACACGCATATGGAAAATTGCAACTTCACAAAGATAACCAAAAAAACAGCCTGTAAAATATATCTTACGTTCTGATTTTCATACAAAGTAAAAAGTTGAATCTGTGACACTTTTTCTTAAGCTTTTGCTTAGTAATGTTACGATTACCTATTATATATTATGTTACATGAAATCATCAGAAATGTATGCTATATATTACCAAATTAACAAAACAAACTGTGAAGTTTGGGTTTATTTATAAGACAATTTATAATTAAATTGTTGCATACTATAGAGATTCTTTACAAAAGCTTCCATAGATTATAAAATGTTTAATAATAAAGTTTATTTTGTCTCATACATAAATTATAAAAATAAACTAAAACAAATGTAAAACAGGTGCGAAAACGTAATCTGGAGTAGTGCCTTTGAAATTCTGAATACCTTTTCAAGTTTGATTTATGAAAGTCAAAAAATATATAAATTGGCATTACGTTCGCCTTATGTACAAGATTTTGTGCATAAAAGCAATTAAAATAGATTCGTTTATTAATATAACACAATCGCATTCATTCGTTGATAAAAAGTTTTATAAACCGTTAAAATTCCATTTACATACAAACAAGGCATTTCCTTGAGAACAAAAATAATACTTTTACGGAGAAGTAAAACATCTTAATGGAAAAATACAATAAAATGTAATGAAGAAAGATGATAGAAATTCAAAAAGTGTTTACTGGGGAACCAGTAGCGGGTATGCGTGGCCATATACTAGGTTGTAAAACGTCGGTGTGGTCGTATCGCGCATGTAAACATGGCGCACGTTGCTAATGACCTGGCACGCTTTGAACCCGGTCTTATTTCAGTCGCGGAACAATGTTGCTTTGTCGTTCTGGGAAAGATAAATCTTCACACGAGCCGGCGTGTTTACTACGAAAACGATCGAAGTCTTTCGCCACGATCCGCGTGGGTTTAGCCCGCTTTGTTACATATCTCAGTCAACGTCTCGCTTCTCTTTGTAACATGTAAACAATTGCGCTAAAGTTGCGGTTCCGCTATACACGCTTTGTTGTATTACGATCTCGTGATTAAAAGATGTTTGCTCGGATGTTCGACACGTGTGGGCCCTTGGAATTCAACAAGGTTAAAGTTTCCTTATCTAAAAATAATTGTTACAACACAGGATGGAAATATTATCACATTTTTTTAAAAAAAACTACATTTTTGTTATGACACCTATTAATGATATACTTTTGAAACGGCTTTACAAGAAGTGAGAAATAACACCTTATGCGCTTTAATGCGATGAGCGTAATACGGTTAACTATCCTAACAGTATTGTAAATAAAAATTGTAAAAAATTAAACAGTATTGTAAAAAGAAAATACGTAATTATTTTCGGATAGTAGTAACCATTGGCAGCGACGGACTATTTATTCGTGAAAATAGAGTTTAAATTCGTAATTAAAAATTTATAAAATATTTTACGGTAAAACAGCGTCCGGTGTAATTGAATAATATACTGTTATATTGAATAAGTAACAATATATTGCCAGAGTCGTAATCTGTCAATGTAAGCTAACCCACAGATATTTATTTTAAAGGTTTATTTTGAAAATCAACGAAACAAAACTTTTATTAGGATTATATATTTAAAGCAATTCATAATGCTTTCACAACTCGAATGCTCTTTGCTCTATAAAGGTGCCGTCTAGCAGGTCACAGGAATAGACTAAATGGCAGACTAGAATAAACCGGGCTAACGTGATATATTTGTTGCACCATTCGTACATCCATTCGTCTAACACTCTGGGATGCAAATCCCTGTTCTCTTACTATTTGGAGACGTCGACCTCGGGTTAATCGTCATTTATTACTAATGAAATACACCTGTTCATAAAATTCTAAGGTCGTATTAAGTCTATGAAAATTTTATAGAAAACGGTCATGACGAATAACAGATATGTACGAGTAATTAAATGTTTGCAATCGTTATAAGTAAATACAACAATAGTATTAGTTGTTGGTGGCTTGATTTTAATTCTCGATATAGTTCCACTGTTATAACTCAGTTGTAGTAGTATATATCTAGGTTATCGTGTTTATATGGTTATTTTTTTAACTGACAATTAAAAGGCGGCCCTTCAACTTCGATGACAGACAGTGATGTTCTATAAGATCGTACCAACTGACTCACGCGGTCGAATTTAAATAGTTCTCTGGGCAATTATTCAATCATTAAATTGATTATCATAAATTTAAAATTATAATATTCTGGAGTAGCCACTGAAACTTGTGACTTCGCTTTGTATTCATAACTTAATACTTCGAATGCAATATAAAATGTATGTACGATTTTTTTAGTTTAAAAATTAATATTAAAATTCTAAACTGTACTAAAGTTCTAGCCGTATTAGGTTATTTTTTTTTAAATTACGTGTATAAAAGACCTAATTATTTTTTGTATTTCTATTTACAGTTATGTAATTTCTGGCAACTAAATATTAAGAAGAGATAGCGGCGCCTCACCATTTCATGTCAAGGATCGATGTAGAAGTTATCTATGTAGAGAGCGAATTATCTATCAAGATACATAACGAAACATCTCTGTGCGCATCTTACTAAGCATAGTTTAATCTGGTTCAAGCAGTTGTAATAGACTTGTGCTAGTATCGGCTTACATAGCAACTACGGACCCGTTATCATTTTACAGAGTAAGAACCTTTGCGTCAAGTGTTCTCTTATGTCTTCTACTTTCTAATTGTTCATTATAACCTATAATTATTAACATTACTGCATTTATTAAGCTAACATTACCCTATATTACAACACTAATTTTCCTGTTTATAGAAAGTAATTTATGTGAATGATACAATCACAGTTATTTTTACAGTATAGGATTACGGACATGTCATTTGTATTATCTACATTTTTTTAAGTAACGTAAATGTTAAGGAAAAATCGACTAGATATTAATTAAGATATATTAAATGAAAAGCAATTAAGAACCCACTCGAACTTATCGATGAGTTCATAAAGATCTCTTAACCTATTATGACCGATTGATAAAAATATCATTTATATATCGCGATTATGTAATGCATTCAAACCTTGACTTTATGTTTAAATGCTTAAACAGTAGCTGTTAGTATTTTCATAATTATTTTTTATTACGTTTTTAATTTGATCATTATGGATTTCAAAGTGTTCAATCTTATTATTTTGAGTAATCCAAATGAAATCTGATTAGTTATATTTTTATGTGACTCTCCCCGTGGTACAGTGGCTCACCGCTAACTTAGCAACTAGAAGGTTCTAGATACGACGCCACATAAATAGTGAAGTGGGTATGGTGGTCGAGTTTTTTCGAATCCCCTAGCTAGCTAACATTGCTCTAATGTATGTTTAACACGTTCACGCCCGGCGCCGATTTTTCTGACTGATGAGTGATTACTATGAACCACTGGTGGTACACGCCGACATGAATGTATTAAGTAATAATAATTCCATACTGACTGACTTTCATGAGAGAAGAGAAGCTAAAATTGGCTGATCGAAAAATAAAGTAAAATGACGTTAAAAGAAAGTCCCGTAAAACAACAACATCGTGTCTTTGAACGTCGAAAAAAAGGTTAAAGAAATTAAAAAAGGCTATAAGAAAATATACAGTAATAAGTAATTACTAAAACAAAGACTTTTCACCATTCTTTTTTTTGTTTTATTTTTTTATACATTCAGAATTTTGCTTAATTAAATGCTAATTGGAATTGCGAAAAAAGTTCACACTTTGAATTTTTAAATTTATTATAATTTTTTAATTATGGCGGCATGTTGATATTGAAAGTGGTAATGTAAAGTGTAATTAGCGGATTCAAAGAACGTCTAACCAACAATCAGATTCCATAAATCTTTGGTCCGGAACTGACCCCGGACTACGTCACGCCTCCTTTACTAAATTTATTTAAGTATTCAATTAAATTTTGATATGTGTATATATTTTTAACCACTTGTTTAATAAACACGTTTTCAGAACCTTTGTTTTCGACAGACTTAATATTCAATGATAAGGCCTTGTTCCGAAACGGGTCATAAAATATGCATCATTGAATACGTCAGCAAAAATAATTTATAACTGGTCCAATTTTTTGATTAAGTCGCTGTTTATTATAAAAACTAAGCAACTCCGTAAATACGTAATATTTTCACATTACGTGGTAACAAATTTTGTTACATATTGGATTTAAACATTTGAAACTTGATTTTCTAAGCAATTAAACATTGATATGAATTTATGATTACGTAATATCATTTTCTTACTATTTTGTATAAGAAAAAGAAAAAAAATTTATGCTTTTATAAACAGTATGTAATACACATCAATTAAAGTAATAAATGAATGATCTATGTTAAGTATTTACAAAACTATAAACTAATAATAAAAAAATAAATACTATAAAAAGAAGAAAACAAATGATATTATATATTGAAAAAATATGCAGGATATCCTGGAAGTAAGTAAAAAGTCCTGTGAACAACAACATTCAACTTCCAACAACCATCTCCGTTACCTTCACATCCATAGGTATTAAGTCACGTCAGTTATGTTTTTTTTTTATTTTTTTGGATTTTTGTAACAATGGACCTATCAATCCTTTTTTTTTTGTTTGCGCGGGGAAAATGCATTGCTGCACCGTACCAAGTGGGAGGGGGAGGCGTGTGTGGGGCTACCGGCGCCCTGAGAGGGGCACTTTTCCTGGAAATAGAATTATTTCCAGGGGCTACCCATTAAAAACCCCGCGGCGGTAAACCGCTAGTCCTCTTCGC
>DWQX01000623.1:0-38835 GCA_018245475.1 Pharmacophagus antenor
AGTCCTTCAATCCGGCCCTGCTCCAGCATCTAGTCGTGACGCTGTTCCCCAGGCGAGACCCGGGTTACTCCCCGCCGTTCATGTGCCGGCGCGGGGGCGTCATCCATGAGGCCCCCGCGCCGGCACGCAGTTCCTGCGTCCACGGCTGTCCCTCCTCCGATCATCTGGGGGAGGACGGGTATCCTCTGGCAGAGTCGTGGTCGTATCCGCAAGGCTTCCCATGACTCTGCCCGGCCCATCTGACGCCACTCTCACTCCGTCTTCGTCGTCCGATTCGTCGAGCGACGAGGACTGATTTTGGGACGGCGAAGGAGGGAGCGAAGAGGACTAGCTGTTTACCGCCGCGGGGTTTTTAGTGGGTAGCCTATGGAAATAATTCTATTTCCAGGAAAAATGCCCTTCTCAGAGCGCCGGCAGCCCCACACTCGCCGCCCCCTCCCACGGGGGGGGCTACGGTGCAGCAATGCATTTTCCCCGCGCAAACAAAAAAACAAAAAGGATACGACGTTCTATTATAAATAACGTTGAATAGACAGAAATTTTAAGCGACAAATGTGGCACGTACGAATTTTTTTAACTTTATTTAACTCAATTAAGGCTTAAATACCAATATCACATCATCACTTAACCTCAAGTGGGATTGTGATCAAGCCCTGAGGTATACGAATAAAAATAAACGATTTGCGCTATTTATCTTATTTTTTATTAGCAACGGTGGGCCAGGACTTGTGATCGAATGTTACGGAATATTATATATATACATATTATTGTTATTAAAGATATAAATACATAATATTCAATATAATTGCTTTTATTTTGTAAACAGATCACTTAGATTTTTAATTCATGTGATGTTAGTGTAGTCAAGTCATTTAAGAGTCATCAGATTTTATATTAAAATATTTAGATGCCTACCCGAAACACACATCCAAAAAGTCTAAGCAACACATACAAATTTCAATTTAACAATGTGTTTTCGCATTGATTCGTTAGTATTTTCTTATTTATACTATTTTAATGCTTTTTTGATATTAAACAACAATTGTTTTTTTTAATCTTAATTATATATGTAAAAAGTAAGGTTAACTTTACTTAAAACTTAAACTAAAATTAAATGGTTATTCAAAAATTGCATAAATTAATACAAAGTCTGGCCTCCTCAGTTATTGAAAACTTGCTGGCGCCGATTATTCATAGAATCGATGAGTCTGTTAATATTATCCTGCGGCAATTGCTCCAAATGAAATTTTAGTAAGTCCATCAGTTGTTCGGTTGTTGTCACTCCATCCAAGTCCTTTAAAACACGTCTCTGGTACATGTCCCATGATTGAGGTCTGGCGATTATGCAGATCAAGGCAATACCAGCATGTTTTCCCTTGCCAAGTACTCCCGTGTGTGCAAAGCTGTATACGAACGCGCATTGTCATGCATCAACGTGAAATCGGAGCCAAGCGTTTGCGCGAATGGACGGACATAGGGCTTTATACTTTACGTAATTTACAGCGTTCATGTTACCATTTACAAAAACGAGCTCAGTTCGTCTATTCTTCATAATACCCGCTCATACCATAACTGTTGAGCCGTTGTATGGATGCACTTTCTGAACGCACCTCAGTCTTTCAGTATTTGCAGGACGACGGTACACTCTTACCCTTTTAGTATCAGGCTTGAACCCAAATCGAGACGCATCGCAAAATAAAATTTTATCCCATTGTTCCCAATTCCATGTAATGTATTACCTACACCATTCATTTCGACGAACGCGATTCCCGTTGCGTATCGGTGGGCACCGAATTGGCCGTCGTGCTCGTAGGCTATACTCATGCAGTCGATTTTGCACATTTTGGCAGCTAACTATAAAACCACTTGAATTTTGTAGCCTTAAATCTATCTCTTTGACGGTTAATATCGGCTGGTGGCAGTGCAATCAGTTGTATATGTATATGGATCTTGCCGTGTGGTTGTACATCTTCCTAGGCCTGGGTGCTGCTCAGCAGGATCTCCCGTATTAGTGTAACGCTGATGAAGACGGCAAGTAACGCTTCTGTTGACACCAAAATACCGAGATACCTGAGATTGACTTCTTCGCTTTTGCAACATTCCTACAGCTCTTTGCATTTCATCTGCGTTCAAAAGATGTCGCTCCATGACGTAAAAATTGTCTCAAAATCCAAATGTGTTCAAAACTTTTTACAAATTATTGTTTAAATCATAAAATTGATACAGAATACTAAATTTTAATAAGCAAAGAAAACGCTATAAAATTCGAACAAATGCATTTGCTTTTGAATTTGTGAAAATAAAACAAACTATACTCAATTTGTTTACAAATTTTTTTACAACCAGCCAGTATGTCCTTTAGATCAAAAAGGTTTACATAGGTATTACCTACTTGGTAAGAACTTATACAATAATTGATCAATAATTTGAAATAGCATGTATTGCTTAGACTTTTTTGATGTGTGTATTAATCGCTAATATTTGTTGAGTTAAATACTTATTCTCAATTTTACATGGTAACAATGAGAGATGGTAAAGCGTGTTTTTTAAAAATACTCTGGTTATTGCACAATGAAAAATATATATAATGTTTGTGTTCAATAATATTTATTTTGTCATTTTTATTTAAGATAGCCGAAATACAGCAATTATGTTATGACTGATATGGCGTCAGATTTACATTGACTTTCAATATAAATTCAACGTCAATATAGATCTAGCGCAGTTAAACAAACAGGTTTAAAAATTCCTACCATCATTCAGACTTCATTACTCGCGTGGCCACAGAATTAAACTAAAGACCACTATGTTACACGACCACAATACGCAATGGCAACTGTTATAACTCTACATAAGTGCAGTAAAATACCGTGCGAGATATTCAATCTGTTACAATCACTTCAAATATTAATGAAATTCGTATACCATACTATCAAAAGGTTCAGTGAGATGTTCTCTGTTGATCACACGCCAAGAGCGGTCTCCCGCGGGATTCCAGGAAACATAAGAGCGACCAGAGCGAAAAAGTTGATTCAATAGTACGATAAAGGCAGATACCGGAGAATCTTGTTTTCCGATTAGAAAATTTTCACGGTGGAAAAGAAATACAACCGTTAAAATTATAGGGTCTATGCTCACAGCTCTCAGGAGGCTTCGGAGAAGGTTGCGAAGGTGGAAAGTGGCCATCACCCGGTATCAGTAATGGTTTTATTGGGCGTGTCGCAACGAAGGGGTTACTGAGCTCCATTTTGCTAAAATAACGTGAAAACGAAAGCGGCAAACTATCAGAGGGACATTTTCATTATTTTCACTCAATGTTTTCCAATGGGCATTGGGTATTTTAACAGGACTCGGCCCCAGCACATAAAACATGGACCACTCAACAATGGCTAAAGAACAATTTGTTTGAAGATTATTATTACCGACTGTGGATAGTTTTAAAGGAGAAGTCCTGCTCGAAACTTCACACTTACCGCAATATCGAGTTGTTGAAAGTGATTTGGTGGCAGCTGCGGCTTCGATACCTCTAAAAACGGTGCGTGCGGCGATAGACAAGTGGCCGGATCGATTGAAGATGTGTGTGAAGGCAAAAGTGGGTCATTTTGTGTTAATTTCTCTAAATAGACATGTTTTAGTTAGGACAGAATATATTGCAAGTCTTGGTATACTATGATAATGTAAATACAGCATTCGTGAATGCCATCGATTAACAGTTAAGCATATAAGATGTATTTCTCTATTAGCGGCAATTAACCGATTTCAAATGTAAGATTTCAGATTCAAAAGACCTTAGCAATTAATAACCGGTATTTTTAAAATCGCAGCGCCGAAAATAAAAGTAGTCCAGCGAGATCATATGACTTATAATTAAAAGGCCACAGTTGGATCACGGACGCAGCTGTAAACAACAATACAGGCATTAATTTGCGAAATGATTAAATGAAGCATTATAAATGTAATATTTAGGATTTTATTTATTCAAATTACTTATTAAAACATTAAATTACAAAAATAAAATGTTTTCAAAACACTTATTACGCAGTACGTTTGTCCAAATAAGAAACATTTAAAACTTATATAGATAGTTTTAAATAGAAAATCCAAAAATTATATAAAATTTATGCTTCATCTTAAAGTAAAGAAAATATGCATATTTTTTAATTTTATGTAAAATAACGAAAATATATTTAATGTCGATAAACAGCGGACCAACCTCCATAAAAAAATTATGGTACTGTTCTTAATTATTTCTCAAATTGTAAAGATTAATTAATAGCTAATTTTAGTTTCTCTCGCAAGAGAGAAAAATAATTAATAATTCACGATTAAAAGTGATTGTAATAACCCTATAATATAAAGAAGTGTTTAATTTAAGTTTGACTTTCAAGAATCCAAGACTTAAAGAATGCTGATAGTGTAATTATCCATACATATTTTTTTTCAATGTTTGGTTATAAAATATTAAATCGCTAAGTATCATCAGCTATTGTTATGAGTTGTTGGTATAGGCCGGCGCTTAGTGAAAGGCAATTTCATAAATGCTTTTTCTTACAGAATATAAAATAAACTATACAAATAATATTGAACTTATTCTATTTGCATTACCAAGCGTATTAAAGTATATTATGCTATTAATTGAATATTGATTGGCGGTACCATACTGCATTATCTCTAAAACTAAGTTTTACTTACAAAATAACGTAAAATGCTCTCTTTTTATCGATTATGAGCTAACAAGATCTCAATTTCACATTATGTTAACTGACAATGAGGCCGTAGATGATAAAGCCTGTTCGCCCAGAAAAATTCTAGCTCTCACTTGAATGCAGGCAGATTGACATTGAGAGTGGTAGCTAGCCAAGCGGATTCGAAAAACCTTACCACCATTTTATCTCCACAATTCTTGTGGTCACGAAATCGAACCCGTAAACTCTGCATTACAAGGCAAGCGGTAAAGCCACGGAGTCGAAAAAAGTTCCTGCTCTTTATTTACTGAATACCCTATGCTCAATCTCATGTATAATGTCAAGGTGAAGCCGGGTATTGTTTCAAACGGAACATGGGTATATCTCGAACCAAAATTCAATCACGGCCTCGCAATGCTTTTATTGTGGTATAATAATTAATGAGATTTTCTACGCTTTGCCCGTTAAATTGCTATTCTAGCATCTGTCAGCAGCATTAATGAATTTAAAAAGATTTACATATTTTTTTTTTTAAATAAATTGGAATAAACAAACTCTCGCGATTTTTCTGTTTTCCATAAAAAAAGATAATATTATTGGAATAAAAGTTATAAACAAAGCAAAAATCAAAGACAAATAACTAGCCCGTTAAGAGTTTTTAAGGTCTTTACCCTCACATACAATATTGTGAAGTAAATCAGAAAGTATGGTTTAAAAAAAAAGATATAAATCAAGATTATTTTGCGCCAGATGCAATATGATTTGAATATTTGACAATATATACAGTTTGTTTGTATAAAGAATAACTAGAACAGTTTGACGCTGATACAATATTAAAATTTTCAAGTTCTAATTTAAAAAAAAAAATCTTAATTCACGACTATCAAAAATTTGTTGATTAGGTAAATTAAATTTAAGCCACTTTGTATATATTTTTACAAGTCTTTTATCAATAAATAATTGCTGTTTAGTTTGGATTCCAAATAGATACACAAATACCTAAACGTGTAGACGCCTCTATTATAATAATGTGAGTTTATAAATATTATTATGACACTTTTTAAATAAACTCATTTTTATATAAAAGTACTTAAATTACTACAGATATTATATAATATCCTTTACTACGATAAACGATTTACAAACGACTAACGATCACCAGCGAAGTAATAACAACTGTACAGTCATGACGTGTTCACAAAAGTGGTCCAGAAATTAACATATTCACATACGATATTTGATACATGATTCGGCGACGAAATTCATGAAATTGTGACCTCGCGCTAAATTTCCAGGATGCAAGTACCTATATGTTATTTAATACCTACTCGTATAATACAGGTGTATCATAGGCACTGCACTCGAATTATAATGTCAGTGAAGACTGTTGAAATCGGACAATATTCTGTATATTCTGTGCGTTTCTCAGAGGATGCATGCAAATTGTAAATCTAAGACAATATCTACAATAAAAACTACGATAGTTGAAAAGTAATTGATAACAATTAAGCATAAGATGATGGTCATATACACTTTTGTCTGTAGTGAACTATCAATACAGATAAAATATCATTTCTCTTGCATTTATATTGTACATTGATTTCTATACTTCTTATTTTTTAAGGTTATTACTAGTGGATCAACAACGCCCTTTCTAGTGAACATGTTACATTATTTCTCATTTCTCCTAAAATTCCTTAAAACTTAGTAGGTATTAGGTTATAGCCTGCAAGGAATGTATCCTATAAAAAATTACATATGATATATACTAATATTAGCCAACATTAAGGCATTACTCATTGTAACTCTTGCATTAAACGTGATATCGCTTTAGTCGCAGCGGCCATCCTTGACTCGACACCGGGCGTGATCGTTACACAATAGGGGGTACTAAATAGTATGTAACCAGAGCATACGTGCGTGCACAAAATGTCGCCATTTCAGCAACATCATGACTCAGTGCCTATTTTGATTATTGAATATTATCAAATTTAAAAACTATCGCAAAGTTCCAGTAAGCAATAAGACAAAGCTGTGGACTTACCTTTTTAAACAATACGATAAAACTACACATATTTACCTAGTTCTTATCATCTTCATTATTCATCGTCAAATTATTGTTATAGATTTTTCAAGTGGCGAAAAATGCAGTGTATTTTTGTTATTTTATATATTATGTTATTACATCTGTTAAACACATTACGCTTCCAGAACATTTCGGCGAATTGTACCTTTTTATTCAGATGCGTAAAATGCAAATTAAAAACATAGGAGACCCTTGATAAGCATTTCGTCAAATCGCGTAATGAGTTAACTAACATTACAATTAAGATATACTTTTGCATGTTAATTAATTTTTATTCCATTACATTAGTGATTTTTTTGTTTAGGTAAGGTAATTCTAAAAGATTTCAGCAATTTTAAATTTGCAAAGATTTAAGCTTCTTTCTACGCATTTTTTTTTAATACCTTTGGATATGCGCTTTTTTTACAAATATGCTATTGACTTGTAAACATAATTTGTTTAAATTGCAAAATCTGTGTTCAAACCCACGCTCAAACATGACTAATATTGATAAGATTAAGTACTTACGATAAAGTCTGAAACTACTTTAATGTTTAAACCAACCTTATAATGCACCTCAATATTATTTTCTATTTTCATTATTAAATAGTTGGCAAAGTTTTATCTCTGCATTAAGTCTGTCGATAAGAAAGTGAACATTTTTTAATTTGTGAAAACAGGGAAAAAGGTTGTCTCAGAACGTTTTTCATTTATAAATTGACCATGCGTCAAACGCAGGTAATAGGGGAAGAGTAGTGATCTCAATCGCTTGGCCGGCTTGTTAAGTTTAGTAGCCATGAAACGTTTCACGCTCGTTTTGCGTGCGAGCGTTTTTAAAAACAACGATTCCTACATTGTTGTTCGTCATCTGTACAGGACAAATTTTTATTTAACAAGCTTAAAACATGTGCCAAATGCCAATTTAATTAAGCATTGGGTGTGCAAGTTTGAAGAGACTGGGAATACAATGCGGAACATATCGTCTGGGCGCAAAAGGACACCAAGAAAGAGTATGAACGTCAATCGCGTTAGCCAGTCTGTTCTGGACGACCTACGACTGTCATTGAAATTGCGCGCAGCTTCTCTTAATTTGAACAAATCTACGGTTAATGGCATTATTTCGAAAGACTTACATTTTCACCCCTAAAAAATTGTTATTGTTCAAGAAATGAATCTTGATGATCCTGATAAACGAGTCGAATTCTGGGCTTCCGAGAATCCGCTAGAACTGCATCAGAAGCCCTAGCACTCGCCAAAAGTTAATGTTTGGGCTGCCATATCAAGTTAAGGAATTATCGGTCCTTATTTTTTTGAGGATGACCGAGGTCGAACTCAGACCGTTAATTCTGATCGATATTGCCATATGATCCGGACTTTTTTAGCTACAGAAATGCAAAACTAGGATGGCTACAACCACAACACCTTTTTCGAGCAAGATGGAACCACTTCTCATGTTACAAATGACTCATTAGCTGCTCTTCACGATTTATTCCCTGGAAAAGTGATAAGCCGCCGAGGAGATATCAATTGGCTACCGAGGAACCCCGATTTAACACCTGCTGATTTTTTCCTATAGGAGCTACCTAAAAAGCAAAGATTACGATCCGTTGCCATCCAACCTGAATGTTTTAAAGCAAAGAATCACTGAAGAAATCAACTCTATTCCAAGAGCGATGCTCCAGCTAGTGATTGAAAAATTTCAGCTCCAAGATAAATGATTGTGAAGAAGCGAATGGTATGCATTTGCCAGTCGTTTTTCATAAATAAACTTCAAGAACTGCTCTGTAATTGAATAATAAATAAAACGAGTTTTAATTGATATTGTTGTTTTTTATTTTACATTTTATTGCAAAACAGGAAAACTAAGTACAATAACCCACAAAATTACTACAGACACGAAAAGAAAATCATAAAAAAGTGTCGGTAAATCTGGTGTTAACCGTCACTGTGACGTTCTATCTAAATTTAGAAATCTTTGGATTACGATGACTTCGAAAAAATAATCTATTTTTCTACGGACCGCCCTACTACGGAAGCATCACAAACTAAAAAAATATTGATTTAACTGCTGCTCTATAATTTAACAATAAATAAAACGATTTTCAATTTATATTGTCTAAAAACGAAAAACATTCTGAGACAAATATAAAGGATATTTTCTAACGTGTTGCCCACTTCTACAGATCACTCATACAAATCCGGACATAATAATTTACACGTACTATAAACTCCAAAATTGTATTATCTTGTGTTATTCAACCTTAACAACATTTGACCGATGGTAAAACTAAATCGATAGTTTTTAATGAAATATCTTACAAAAAAGTTAAAAATATAAGAAATTGTCCTTAAGTCATAGAGAGAATAATAACTATTTCTATCATAATAACATAAATAAACAATCGACATTCATTGTTGAACTGATTGTAATACTTTAATCAAGAAAAAAATTGCAATACACTATATTATTAGTTACATATAGAAGGCAATTTATAATCCGTATGCCGTTACTCTACCTATAAAAACAACGTCCTATTTTTAATATTAGGCAAAGACAAGGGAGACATGTAGTATCGAATCACAAAATCATACAAAGCAAGTCTCCACTCATTACCCGTGAGACGTACAGACCTCATTTACCCAGTAATATTACAACTTTAAGATATTTAACATTTTAAGACCTTTATATCATCATTACATAAACATTGCTCAATATTATTGATTTTTGTGTAGAATTTAAATCATATTTTAAAAATAACTAAAATAATCAATTGAAAATATAACACAAAATAAAAATTTTTATTGACAGGGTTTAGGGTCCTTTAAAGTTTTGAATCTTTAACATAATTTTACCACAAATACAATTTACTGAAAAATATATCAATAGATACAGTTTACTCCAGTACTAAAATCATTATTTATCACGGGGCGCAGAAGTTTCAAAGCCTCGGGGCTCATAGTCACGGTCGTGTGACGTCGCGTCGTTTGCCAGTGAAAGGGTATACCCCGTCTTTTGTATAAAAGCTCTTTAGGTTTCTCAATAGGCATCATTTGAGATCCTTCAGTAACACGTTTACACAATGGCACTCAAGGTATATCAGCGCACTATTTTTTTTTATTATCATGTAAGAAAAATAATTAACGACCATTTCTTTACAGTTCGTAGTCTTAGCAAGCCTGGTGGCTGCCGCTAGCGCTGGCTTGATTCCAACTGCTCCTTTGGCGTACGCCTCAGGTCCCGTAATACACTCTGCTCCCTTAGTACACGCTGCACCAATAGCTAAAGTCGCCAAAGTCGCCGTTGAGGAGTATGACCCCCACCCACAGTACAGTTTCGCATACAATGTACAGGATGGTCTTACCGGTGATTATAAAGCCCAGCATGAATCTCGAGACGGCGATGTTGTCCAGGGTTCTTACTCGGTTATAGAACCCGACGGCTCCAAGCGCATTGTTGACTATTCCGCTGATCCCCACAATGGTTTCAACGCAATCGTACGCAAAGAGGCTCTCGGTTTGAAGGTGGCTGCTGTCGCACCCGTTACCAAGATCGCCGCACCGGTCGCCTACGCCGCTCCGGTCGCCTACGCCGCTCCAGTTGCTAAAATTGCAGCTCCTTACGCATATGCTGCCGCCCCCGTAGTCCACTCTGCCCCAGTTGTCGACACCGCCCCAGCCTATTTTTCCGCTCCCATTTACCGCCATTAAACGGGAACCATAACATAGAATCAAATTACTGAAGTAAATGAATAAAGGCGCGTAATACGTTTGTAAAGTTATGTTATTGACTATTACGCGTTCTTGTTATTTTAGGTTTATTAAATTATTTAAAAAATATCCCAATTAATTTATTTTCATTTCTTCTCCACCTTCAACTATAACAAAATTCAGATGCTTAGAAAACAAAAACATAAAACAAAATGTGTAAACATAATTAATTCGTTATTATGTATAAAAGTATTTAATCATGTTGTTACTTATTTTAATTATTATTAACAATAATAAACCATTAAAACATACAATAGTAAAAAAACCGAATATTATATGCTTTATTTAACAAAACCATATATTTGTGACAATTTTTCTTCCACATTCACGAAAAATTACTAATTGTGTGGCACTGAATTCTCATTTATCACATTCATTTCGCTTTAGTTTTTTTACGCATGTAATAATCCGATTTTTGTATATTTTAAAAATGTTGTACTACCTTTTAAATCAGTTAGGATATTATAATATTAAGTTGTGAAAAAAAAAAGAAGAGTTTATTAAACGTTAAGCATATAATTAATCTTTGTTTACTTGTCTGATTATTAATTTTCAATTATATTATTTAGTATCTATCAACACAGTGTAATAAATATCTGTGGCCTAACTATCCATTTGTTTGCAAAATGTCAACTGGTTTGTATACAAAAAATGCGTATACATTCCACAAACGAAAAATCATGTTTTAAAATTTTATCTATTATTTGTATATAGGAGTGTTGATAATTACATAACATAGTTAAAAATATTTTATCCTTTAATATGTACCTGAGAATTAATACACAAAGATAAATTTCATTCAATTTTATCGTTATAAATTATAACAGTTTTCAAAAAACGTGTTTATTAGTAATTAACAAATTACATATATTATGTCCCCGGTTTTAGAATCAAATTGTTTAGAAGAAATTGTAATTACAGACGTATAAATAAATTAATAAAAAGGAATGGTATCAACAAGGGGTTTACGTTATAAATTTAGCGAAGGGGAGCGCGTTCTTTGCTATGAGCCTGATCCTACTAAGGCCAAAGTATTATATGATTCTAAGGTAACCATTTTTGACAAATACCGTATTATTTAAAAAAAAAATACCTGCTCTATATTACTGGCTATAGTGTCACCTGTTTTTACACATCACAAAAATTACAAGTTAAAATTACCTCCATTACAGACGTATTTTGTGCTTCAATATTCATTTCATCACGCTTTATTTTAGTGAAGGTAATAATCCAATGAAGTGCATATTTTTTAATTATTATATTTATTTTATGAAAATAAAAAAAAATCGTTTTATCTTTTAAATTCTTATTTTCAGCTATCACAAAATAATAAATTTCTTAACACCATCTTTCAATTTCATCATAAAAAAATATTTGAATAAATTATATTTTATATTAGTTTATAACATATAAAAAAAAACTTATTCAAAAAATTATAAGGGACAATTATATAAAAGTTATTTTTTTACAGGTTTTAGAAGTAATAGAAAGTAAGGATAAAAGAGGTCGCCGTACAGTAGAGTACCTAATTCATTTTCAAGGGTGGAATTCTTCATGGGATCGTTGTGTCAGTGAAGACTTTGTACTTAAAGATACAGAAGAAAATAGACAACTACAACGAGATTTAGCTGAGAAGTCACAACTCCAACTGTAATATTTTAGAATTCCTTATTACATATATTTTTCATATTTCAGTGACCTTTTAGAGTTTTATTTCTTTAATTAATGACCTTAGTGTCTTAGCCAAACTATGAACCCCTAAACAATATTATGTTCATAATTCTTTAATTTATTTAGCAGTTTCGTTAATTAGTCAAATTGTCTTGGTTGAACAATTTTTTAATATTAAATGTTGAAATAAATATCATTTATTTACATTTCAAACAGACAATCAATTACTTCATTTCATAAATGTTGATATATTTAACAAATAATATTTATCATATTTTTTTAATAGTGGGGCTTATTTGTACCGAAGAGAGCGTAAGAAGTGCAGCAATACGACCACTAATTCGGGCCTCACCAAACGTGCTCGCCATGGTTTCAGTGATGATGGATCATCGAGTAGTACTCAGCCAGAAGGTGAATACCATTTTAGTAAATATGAAATTGAATGTATAAAGAATGAACTGCATTCATCATAAAAAATACTTATAACAAGCTAGAACAATGTGTAGAATGTTTTTGTAATTAGCTGTCTACATATAATTACAGGAGATATTTTTATAAAGATCTTGTTTCACTTAAATAGATTTTTTACACAGAAATACAGTAGTAAAGCTAAGTCTCCTATTGGGGATGACAACACTTGGTCAATTTCAACCCCCGAAAGACCCAAATTTGCATATTTACTACCAAAAAGAATCCCTTCGACGATACGATTTGGGGACATTCGACAAAAGAGCCTTCTCATTCCTTAAAGGTCGACAACTCAGTTGCGATTCTCTGAGTCTTACGGCTGTTTATGGGTGATCACTTTACTGGATCTTGGGTTGGATCTTTCATACTATACATTTTGAACTAAAGTGTTATTAATTCATTTACAAAGCCTATACTTTGTACAATAGTATTGCAGGTTTTTGTGTCTGCAAATATGCTTAACTTCAATAGTCATAGATGGCAAAAGTATGAACACCTAGAAAACTGGCTCTTATACGTGTATGACTGCCGAAACATAACAATGCTGTTATATATATTTTGAAGATTGTAACTAGCCAAATTGATGAAAAATCCTACCACCATCTAGACTCCACTACTCATTTTGCCCCTTAATCTACATGGGATCTCTGTTACAAGGGTAGCGATAAACAACTGCACCACAGCTGCAATCAAAAGTCAATATCCTTTTAATATGACTATATAATAAGTGCTATAGGTTTTACCCTCAAATGCATGATATTTCTTCAAGTTATACACAACTTTATCACACACCACATTCATATGTCAAAAAAATATATATGTTTATGGGTAGGTCATCATTGTGCGTTTAATATCGCATACACATATACGCAGGTTTTGGACGACGAGAATTGAAACTGATTTCTAGACAAAAGGCAACATTATGCATTTAAGGTTTAAGGTATGGAATGTAGATTTACTACATACATAATTAATGTTTACCTATGCTTTATTGTGACTCCAGAGGGTGAGACGGGTGACACGGATTCGTCGTCGGGCTCGCGCTCGGGCTCCGGTTCCGGCTCGGGCTCAAGCTCGCAGCTGCACTCGCCGCAGCACAGCGCGCACATAGGCCGCGCCCATATAACACTTCCCGCCGCGCTGAGGTAATAGCTCGGTGATCAAAATTCTTTTATATGAAATTTGGTGATTTATTCTTTACATTTTATTAATAAAATTTGTCCAAATATATTTTGTTTTCTATACAACTTATAAATTTTATATATAATTTTTCTAGTTATAACAAATAAGTATATAAAAATATAAGTAGTTCTAATGATAAATAAGAGTAACAATCCATGTAAACACAAATAGCTTTAATTCAACTAAAAGAAAAACGTAATTCTTTAAAAAAAAATAAAAGAGTACTCCAGAGTTTCTCACCTGGTTCTTAACAGGAGAACCTACTTGGAACCAGCGTTAGAATCATTTTGACCATTCAAAACCGCTTGTTTAGGCCTGTATGAATAAAATATATTTTGAATTTGAATAAGACAGCAGCAGTGTACATAGGGACCGGCTCACGTTCGACTACCACCTGGTGGTTAAGCGCGGGCGGCTAGCGCGGTTGCCCGCTTCACCGTGCGCTGCGCACATCCTCGAGTCATTCGTGAAGTGGTACGCCCGCGCGGGTGCTTGGCACACGGCGCGCGCGCGCCACGAGCCGCCGCAGCGCCCCGACATGCTCGATGTCACTTGCAGGCAATACAATACACACTAATCGTACCTGCACCTTATTTTATACCATAGAATTTAAACCCATTCATGAACGATGATCACGCGACACTACATCACATGAACGTTTGTTTGCCGAAATCAATTTTTTTAACTTCAAATAATTTATTAAATTACTAAGAATTTTTGTTACTTATTCTAAGCAAATTTTATTTACAAAAAAAAATAAATTCGGAACATGCAATATAAATACGAACATATCATAAGACAACGTGAACAATTCGATCTTCTTATCAATTAATGTTTTTTATATAATTTATTGTTTAATATGACTCTGTGACTCAATAAAACAAAATATAATTTGCTAGCTTCGGCTATGTTTAATTGCAAATATTACCACTGAAATATAATCTCGTCACGTTTCCTCACTTTACGTAGCATTACGGGTTCGACGTCGTGCTTTAAAATTATTTTTTTGTTTTATTGAGTAATGTCTTTGTTGTTTATGACGTTTAGGTTGAATCTAATCAGAGAGGTTGCGGATGGGCTGCGGGTGTACTTCGACTTCATGCTGCGGGGACACTTGCTGTACAAACAGGAAATGCATCAGTATCACGAGATCTTCGGCCAGTATAGCGAATAGTAAACTATTTATTAATTTTTGTATACGTATATATAATTGCACGTATTGCTCATTAATATAAACTGTTTAATAAAATATGGTGTGTGTAGAACTAGACTCTTGTGTTGATTTGTAATAAGTGCACACAAGTATGAGTGCGTGCGTGCGTGTGCATGTATGAGTGGGAGTTTGTGAGTATAGGCACGCTTAATCCACAATGATTTTATACCATCTAACCTTATTCATTGAGTAAACTGTTATCTAATCAATACAAATTTGTAATTATCTCATCATATTTAATAACATTTTAAAATCTTGAAATTATTATTGAAATAAGATATGTAATTATAACCTAACCATTTGTACAAGTCTTAATTTTACTATATGTAAACATTTCTCAAAAGCTTGAACGGATCTAAAACCATTGCGAAATATTATAATTTTAAAAATGCCTAGTTTTATTTCAAAACTTAAAAAATTGCTTTTTTGTTTTTTAATTGTTAAAATAATCATTCGTTAGTCTCGTAATAAAAGTCCTTAATAATATGTAAAATTAATAAATGTATAAAAAGCGTTAATTAGACGAAATAATATTTTAGAATTTGTTACAGACGAATGTTAAGCTTATAACGGTTTATTTACATAAATTCTATATCCATTTTGGTCCAAGTTTTTATTTCGGTTTTACTGTTAATTTTAAAGAAAAGAGAAGTTAATTAGTTGTCACTGATGACCTGTTTGTTTCAAGTTTCGAGTCGAAAAGCGACGCGGACGACGAGGGCGAGCAGTCGCAGGATGACGGCATGATCGCATCTGCGGAGGAGGACATTAAGAGTCCCAACTCGCCGGACTACACACTCCAGCCGCCCGATCACATCGAAGATGAAAACGGTGATGGTGAGATCTTTGTTATTTATAGATAATGCAGGCATACGATCGCACGTTTCGCGTCATGGTAATCACCAAACCACCCGTAGACAACCACAACATTTTAAGTAGGATTTTTCTAGGTTTGTGCGATTAACCTATTAGGAACGGTGTCATTTCGCGCGCAGGGGTGATTTTTACATTTAGAGTGGGATGTAAAAAGTGTAAATAAATGACACCTTAAGGTAAATACACAAGATAAATGTGGTCTAATTATATTATATTTTTTAGTCGCATCAGACTACAAATACCACTGATGATAAATGAGTCCACAAGATAGTTATGCTTGGTAAAATTTACGCTTAAAACACACATTTGACAGTACCCATTCATTCATGTGGCAGGAATGGAATTTCTATAGATTATTAGTTCATGATCAGTGTTGTAGTTCTCCATAAAAAAAAACTAAAAAGCCATAAACTTTTAACTGAAATTAATAGTTGCAAAGTTAATGTTTTGTTTTACTATCTCAAGGGTGATTTTTTTTTACTTGTAGGATATACTAGGAAGTATATTCTTTCCGACAAAAAATAAATCAAAATCACACTATTCTGTACAAAGTTATGCGATTTACATAAGATGGAATCGAAAAACGTACGCATCATATTAACACTAAATGTACCGACTTTTTTTTATGGTATTCTTCTCGAGTCTAGTTATTTTGTGCATTATTGTATTCGTATTGTTATGTTACAGAAGACGAAATGTCAAAAACGATGGATTCGCCGGAAGAAACGAATTCAAACGACTATACTACGTCCAGCTTGGGTAAGACATATTTACTATCTTCTACTAAGAATTAACCTGAAAAATAAAAGTCTAATATACAATTTAATTCAGACGGCATGAGATATTTATCATACCATTCTGTGCTTCAACCATGTTGTATCGATCGAACCAAAGTTTACACAAGAGTTACCTTATACGGTACGAAATTAAACCAGATTGAAGATATCAATATATAGTTTTGTTACATGAACAGTTGTTTATTAAAATTCAGCGTCGATACGAGTCTCGATTGTTAGATATGTTTGAGGGGTAACAAAAGTGAGGAGCCAAATTAACTGTCGATGTTCTTTCGATAAGATAAAAATTGTAAAAGGCGGCGACCGTAAAACAATAATTTTCGCACGTTGGAGATAGGAACTTTTTGTAGCCTATCATAATATTCCGCAAATTTTCGTAGATTTGGAGTACTAATACAATTAATTTACAGTACACGACAATAGTCCAGACGAAGATGCTAAAAACGATTTAAACGATAAATCTATGATAAGCGATTCACCGAGCGAGGACATCACTAACAATGACAACGACTCAAAATCGAGGGAGGATATATGCGCACCGCGTAGTGGCAACGTCGCTAGAAGGTTGACCGTTTTACAAATATTTTTTTTATTCATTAAACCGACCGAACTATGCCGCAGCCTATTCTCCTAGTAGTAAGCCTTGTTATATAAATTTGTTAGTTATGATGTTTACTCAAAATTAAAGTAGTAACTTTCTTATCTTCAAATTAACAGTAATGTTACCTAAACGTTTTGTGGAAACTTAATATTACCACCACTGACTACCGCATTGGACAATATATAGAAAGGTTTTCATACGTTTTCGTTTTCATCATTATTTTATAAAATATTTGACTGTTGTCTTTTAATAGAAAGATCGGCATGGTTACATGAATGTTCAATAAATTTCCCTGTTAATTTCAGACTTCGCTCACACAAATCGGTGATGTCGCAATCGGAAAATGACGAGCCGGCGCCCTCCACCTCTGCGGGCGAACAGCGAACTTTTGAAACTATGTCCTCTAGGTAATTGCACATATGTCGACAGGAGTAATTTATGAAATAAAAAGAAATATGATGCGGCGGCGGAAAATATGCGTGAGAATAGGTGAGCGGAGATTGTGATATAAAATAAAAAAATTGTCATTCCGTATAAAAAGATAAGAAAAGCACCTCCACACCTGCCGAAAACTGGAACCTAAGCATCAACACAGACAGCGAGCGAAGTGGGCGATACAACCAGGAGTTGGGCGGGTGCAGAAAAAGGTGCAGTGTAACGGTAAAAAAAGACGTTATAAAATAAATGTTGCGCGTACACAGAAGAACAATTACAGAATAGAAATGAAAAGTGAAGAAATAAAAATTAAAAAAAAATCAAATTCAAACAAAAAAAATGTAGTCGATCTCTATCGATACTATCAATGATAGAGGCGGCCAGAAAATTTTCAAATGAGGTTTCATTGGCTTATAACTGATCATGTTGATAGATTATTCTATATATACAAGCCGTTCAACCAAAGGTTATACTTTATTATTCTCTATGACTAGACTCTAAATAGACTATTTACTAGGTAACCAACAACATTAACGTCAGAAGTCGTCTTGGCACAAATATATATTGACGATCTCTTGCAATAGAAACCTACCACGTGTAAGTTTCATCGTAGTAAGTATATTATGGTGACGTGTAAACTATCGCTACATTTACCAGAGGAACATAGACCTGCACAGCGGCCTTCCCACCCTTAAACAATTTATCAACGAGTGCGCTCTCCACCACTTCGACAAAGCTATGATGTACATGAATCTTCTCATAGTGAGGTCAGTCGACTATGTGCCGATTATCAATCTTCGCCCACCAAAGCGTCGTCCACGTAAAGCGTTCCCGAGACAAGGATCGGGTCAGACAGAGAAAACATTCAATCTAGTAACTCGATGCACACCATCACTTGCACCAACAATACCAGTCACTGACACACCTCTTTCGTCATCGGAGCGACACAAAGGCTCGCACACCGCGTATTCACGCTACATCCTTATTTCCGGGCGGTTTTCACCTCCCACGGACCGCGACACAGACGAACGATAGTCCCTCTCCCTTGATCACGTAGCACGCCATAGACAGGTTAAACCAGCTTCTCTAGCCAGTGTAGGATAGAGAGTGAGCTCACGGATCACCGGATTCGGGAGCCAATATCAGATTAAGCTATAATAGTCGTTAAACAGACTAACGACGCGAGAAAAATTGAACACAGCAGCAGCTGCACCTCTACTTAATTGTGAGAAGGCGAAGTGAAAAACCTACTGAACTACTCTGATTTTTAACTGACCCATTGGTGTAATGGTAATAACCCGCCTTTTACACCAAAGGTGGCGAGTTCGTTTCTTGCTCAGTACATTCATGTGAAAATCGTGTGTTCTTTCTGTGACGAGTTGTTAATATATATTTACGTATATATAAAAAAGATTTATGTATGAACATCAGTCTCTGATAATCTATACTACAGGTTCTGTTTAACTACCTATCTTAAAATGAGAGTACTATGTATGAAAAATGTCCTAGATAAATACTCGATTGTATAGTTTTACGTGTAATAGTAATATTTATTGTGATCAGTATCGGCAGCAGTGGATCGTCGCTGAGCGAGGACTGGGCGCGCTCCGCACCGCCGCCCCCCGCCCCGCCGATGCACACCCGCACACCGTTGTCGCAGCTCTTGGATAAAGTGAGTACGCATACACAGGCATACACGCACGCACGCATATATACCACACATAATATACATGCTATTCAATCACATAAATTAAATGCATCATATTGCTATTTATCCACAGTCCAATTTCACTTTATTTTATTAAAAAATCTCTGTGTGTACACATTCACGATGATAACTATAGACAATCACTTGTTAAAGAAATAAACATTTAGTAAATATGACCAAAATTCAATTATATTCAAAAGTCGTAGGAACACCGATTATCTGGTCTGATTAACAGATGTAGATAGATAGACATAACTTTATTGTATACCAAAAGATAAATAAGAATGTATCGTACATAAAAATTAAAAGTTTCTATATTCAGTATACAATGGGCGGCCTGATCGCTTAAAGCGATCCCTTCCAATAATCCACCTTTGGATGGACAGAAATCGTAAAAAATATGTAATGACATCGGTATACGCAAAGGTATTAGAGGACAAGAAAAGAAGTGAAATGAAAAAAAAGTACATAGATATGTAATAAATCATTAAATGTGAAGCATATCAAATATTTATTTTACAGTGAATCACCGAAATCTGATGAATGTCGACATTTAACGGTGAATGTCAATATTCCTATAGTTGTGGTGTGTAATATTTGCTAAATACCATTATTTCTGACTTGCATCGATAAATATTGACATTCACCATGCACTAACGGTCAATGTTAAACATGTTGAAAATTTATATTATCTTCTCCGTAATTCAGCCGCTATAAAACGTCCCAAGGATGACGTAACTTTTTCAAACATTAAAAAAACGTTTCTCGAGTTATCAAAGCTTGCATGAGACTGACAAAGCTGATTGACTCCGAGCAGAACAAAGTATTTCGCAGGAGAGAGCCAGTCGCTTGTTTTTTGACTCTTCTGATTTGGACCTCCACCAGAGTATATCTATGACTGTCGGCACTCACCGGAGAGAGTCCGAATATACAACAATATAATGAAATATTCGATCTTTCACCGCCGCATTTGATCTGTTGACATTCATCGGACAAATTCGATATTCTCCAATTTCGGTCATTTACGGTAATATATATAATATAGATAGATACTAAAGTATATACATGCATATACCCTAACACATATATGTAACACATACATCATGATTTTGCATACGATGAAAGGAAATATTCGTTAACTAAACGTTTGAAAATAGCTAAAGATTTAGCACATGTATTTGTGATAAGTAAAGAATTCCAGTTTAATAGCTTAGAGCGGAAATGAGTTACCATAAAAAAATTGAGGAATGGTGAGGCATTCTACTGTAGTGTTAGAGGAGCCTAAAGTTTGAGGAGTGGTAGGATGAAAAGACTCAAAACGTTCTTTTAAATTAGTTGGGGTAGCTGATACAAAAATTAATTAATACCAGCTAAAAAAATTCTCATCAAAAATTTATAAAATAATTTGGGTGATATTTTTTTTAATTAAGCTATCTTATGCTCACTTAAGATAATTAATGTTTAAACAGTATTGTATTATTGACAGGTTTCTAAATGGCAAATCATTCCCCGGGAGGGCACTGAACACCTACCAAGTAGAGTGTATGGCGCCATACATCTTGCAAGACTATTTGGTATTAAAACATTACTTTTTTATTCCATTAATTGTAATATGTAATATTTAAAATTGTTTTTTGTTCACAGTTAAACTACCGGACTTTCTTAATGCGACGCAGATGCCCGATTTTAAACTTAAATTGATTTTAAAACACATTGACTTATTTATACAGTAAGTATCCAATGTGTTTTCCTTTAGTTGTTAAAAATTTATATCAATTCTCTTATCCTATTATTGGAATTTATGAGCTTTCTGTCTCATTATAATTGTATAAAATGTTAAAGCACATACCTCTAAAACATTTGGACAACATTTCCTTATATTTTTCACAATTATTAATCTTAACACATAGCAGACCATTAACCGAATATTTCTTGGTGAGCAACATTTTAAATTTAGTTAAGATTTATTAATGACTGAGTTAACTAGTTACTTGAAATATTCATTTTTAAGATTTTTATTTCATAAATTCTTAATTCAATATTTTCCAATAATAAACTGAACAGTTTCGCTTGTACTTGTAATTTAATTATACATGAACAGATATTTGGACGAACACAACGATTGGTTCGGCGAGATGTACTACATAGATGACGGCGTGTCCCGTTCGCACTGACATTATCCGCGGCGGCGGTCCTGCGGGTAGCGAGTGCTCGCAGGCCGGCGTTTAGAAATATGCCAAGTTACCGAGAGTAAATAGGCTAGTGAGCTGTATCATCGTAGACTACATCTAAACTTAACATTACGTGGGATCATGTTCGCACACTAATCGATATTAAAAAAAAAACATTCCACCATTACATTGTCACTATGTGAAAGCAAACGCGGTCTGGTGCTGAATGTTTCAGTACACGTTAAAATTAAGAGGAACCACTCGAGAAGTACATTGGTAAATCACATGCACACATCACATATGCATGTTGTTGAATATTGCACAATGTCAATCCGATTAATCGGCATGTGCTATTATTATAAATGTCTGAATATGGAAATTACTACAGCCGTTTTTTACAACTTTGCATCATTGTCCGCCTATAAGTAAATGAAATATGAACAATTATTTTTAAACTCAATGAATGCAACAATGCTACACAAAAAATAGACTTGTTTTTGTATTAGTATAGTAATAAATTGATAAATTACTAATGTTTGTAGAAACAGACGCCTGAAGTATGGAAATCCGTAATAATGTTGAATGGATGTGATTTTAAATTGATTTTACCTTAGTACTTTTTAATTAATTTTATCATTAAATTATGCATTTAATATTTTTTATCATTGTATATATCAGTATTTATTGAATTTTCACCTAATGTTTTACTTTAAAGTAATTTTAGTATAACTGACAGACGCCGTCACGTTCTTAAAGATTTGATGTATTTCTTTAATTGTTTAAGTAGTTATTTGATATGTCAAATAAACCAATCAAGTCAATGCAACTCATTTGTTGGCATAATTACTGTAAAAAAATTTAAATACAAAATAAGGCGACGTATTTCTTATTTTATTTCTCAATCGAGTGCTCCACTAAGAGTCTATGCGTGATATTCAAATTGTACACCAATTTTGCTTGGCTTAAAGATAGGATTCAATAGAAAGATGAAAATGTAACCTTTTGCTCGTAAAACTGCTATTATAAAAAGGTACTTTTCTGTTTAATGCGCGAGTCTTTCCTATTTATGATTACTACTATTTCAACCTTTCCTATTTTCCCTAGAATAATTTTATTTATGGAATCCACCCTCGCAGTAGACTCATTCTAACGAACAAAAAGATCTATAAAAGCGAGCTATTATATAAAATGGTAGGCGAATAGTTAAATATATACTACTCAAAATACCATAAGGGCCACTAAGATTTTTTGCTGTACCATGAAAACAATAAAGACATATTGTTTAATTATGTAACTACAAAATAATGAGATTGGTTATAATATGGACTATCAAATTTTCAAAATAATAATCATGAATTGTTTTTTTAAGTTCATAATGAAATTGGCCATTTTGAATGAAAAACATGTACAAAATTAAATCACTGGAAAAAGACAAAATACTGTTCTTGTCAATTTTGTTTCTACTTTTTAGTAACGAATATGTCCTTCTACCTTATCAAAACACTCCAGAAGCCTCGTATGCATACTCTGGATCAAATTCCTCACGTTTTCATCTAGTAACTCATCCCAGACACGTTTTAGAGCGTCAAACAGCTGCTGTTGGTTGTAAACCCCTCGCTCATTTTCTAACTCTTCGTTTCAATTGGTCCCACAATTGCTCGATTGGTTTGAAATCTCTCTTAATTGGTCATGGTAATACCTCAATATGAAACCCTGCTAGGACAGTTTAGGTCGATCGAGCTGTGTGCACAGGCATTGTCTTGCATCAAGATGAATCCAAGCCCCACTCGCTGTGCAAATGGAATCACTTGAGGCCTGATGACGTTCTCGATGTAACGTTTTGCAGTTACGGTACCCGCATTTCAATTAGTGAGTTCGGTTTTACCGTGTAAACTAATCCCACCCCAAACCATTACGTTGGCACCACCGAAACAGTCAACTTCGTGGATGCAGGACTCCGAAAACCGCTCGCCGTATCGTCTCCACACCCAACACGCCGATTATCATTAAAATAATTTACTTCGCACTCGTCTGTAAAAAGCACCTTGCCCCAGTGATTAATCCCCAAGTTCAAATACTTACAGGAGAATCTTAAACGGTTTGCACGTTGGACCCTGGTCAGAGGAATTCGAACAACTCGTCGTCTTGACATTTGCTCGGTTTCGTGCAATCCATTACATATAGTTTGATCACTAACACGGGTACCCGTTGTCAGCCGTAGGTGATGTTGTAACTTACGGGCCGTTACTGTACAATCACGACGAGCATTTATTAAGGTATACCGATCCCTGTGCGCCGTTGTTACACTAACTCTACCTGAACCGGGTCTTCTGGCAACACTGCCGGTCTCTCGGAAGCGATTCCATACATTTTGGACAGCTGTTCGAAAAACCCAACTGCAAACCCACATAACGCTGAGAACATCCTTCTTGAATCATAGTTATGGCTCTGGTTGCTATAATTGTATCCTTGTGCCTTCGTACTGGTAGCGTGATTAACGTCAGATGATAAATGAATCAATTAAAATTTAAAAAGTAAAACTTTTTTCCTAAAATAATCGAAACAAGTTAAGAAGACAATCGAAGAAAAACATAAGTATAACATCCAATTTTTTTTACTTAATATGATGGGTCAATACTTTTAAAATTATGAACACAAACACTAGCATAAAAGAGATCAAACACCAAAGACTTCGTAATATCAATATAATTCTACTTATCAGTTACGTTCAGTTTACTAAAGTGCACTTAAATGTAAATAAACTAGAGGCCTTTATTTTGTTTTGAGTAGTATATATAAAAGTAACAAAAATAGATACACGTCGAATTGAGAACTACCTTGTAACAACCAAATAATTAATGAGACAAAATTAGACATTTAACATGCGCAGTCAAAATCAAAAAAACAAATTAACTTTTATAAATGTTTTTAGTTTAATTAAAAAAAGTTGTGACTAAGTATTGTTTGCTATAAAAAAATACATTGAAGTTAATTAAGATGAACCAGGCAACAATTTATTTGGATTATCATACAATCGATAGACATGTAATACATGAACATGTTTTCACTTTCTCGCATTATCCAATTATATTAATTATAAGAGATCACTGATAAATTGAATCAAAAACAAAAAAAAAAGAAACTTTTTGAGACAAAGTATTTTTAACAAATAAACACTCAAATTTAAATGAAACCAAATAGTAATGAAACAGTAGGGAATATGCACGAGTACATTTGAATTTCTTTGATAGTTTATGTCTATATAGATTAGTAAAATAGTGCTCTTTGCCTAAAACCTTTTAAAAAAAAAAGATTGCAAATCGGCACTATATAACCATCGCTCCATTGACTTTCCTTGTCAAATACTTGAATTCTCAGTCTATTCAAAATTAATTAGATGTACTGAAAATAAGAGAATTAACAGAAGATTGGGACAATACTGCAGCTCTAAATTAATATATATAAAAGTTTTCCTTTTTGAGTCATATGCATGTTCCCTGTCGATAAAAATGCTTTTTGAAAAAATAAATACAAGCTTACTTAATATAACTAAACATTATATAATACAACCATTCATCTCTTTTTTTTTTCTTGAAATAATATTTAAAGCCCTGCACGTTAATCCAGTTCCATCCTGTGTATGACACGTTTGTATTCCTCCTCCAAAGATAGATACTGACTCGCGAGCCGGGTTTGAGTTTCATTCGCTCCAGTTGTTGTCACTATAGCTGCATACTCGTCCGGCTTTAAAACTTTCTGCAATTTCTTCATCTCAAGTTTCTTTTTCTATAAATCGAAACAGATTTTACAATCCACTGAATATGATCAATTTAAGACAAGCCATAGTTAAACAATAATTCAGTATTAGTGCGGACTTATCTGGAGTTCACAGAAAATGTCACTTGTAACATTCTGATTTATGGGTAATGTTTTTTTTTTATAGGAAATAGTAGGCAAACGTGCGACCGGTTCACCTGATAGAAAGTGATCATCGTCGCTCATAGACAGTTGCAACTGCGTTGCCGACCTTTAAGGAAGGAGTAAGCTCTTTTTTTGAAGACCTCTAAGTCGTATCGATCCGGAAATACCGCCGACGACAACTGATTCCACAGGGTGGTTGTGCGTCCCTCTAACGGGTTCCCGCCTTGTCATGGCGGAGGGGCTTAGTAACCATGGTCTGGTCACCCACGGTTAAGCGAAGAGGAACCCACCCGGCCGGTCCGAGGCGTAGGGCTGGCCCGAGGAGGCCACTCCAGGCGGGCTTGGGAAGCTTGCCACGGATGTGTGCCGGGGGGCTGCGGGGGCAGCGTCCAATTCACTACCCTTGCGGCCGTGATGGTTTCGCGGAGGGAGAGGAGTGTCGGTGTTACGTTGCCGCTCTCCCTATCCTCCGCGACTAAGCGGTGTCGCACCGCAGATGCGGCGGCGGTGGTGCTGCGGGGGAGAAGGGGTCACCTTACCTTCTGCGGCCGAATTACGGTTGGCAGCGGAACCTAAGATCAGATCCCCCGCAGGGAGCTTAGCTTGGAGGACCTGTACTTTCGGGAGCATGACCTCTCGGCTCCCATGGCCTCTGGTGATAGACTCGGGTGGGTCCGTTGCCCATTAACGTAGGAGGCCAGACAGGAAGGCGCGCTGTGTGTTTCAGCGCGCTTTACCAGGAGGGGAAAGGAAAGGTTTACCTCCCCGCTGAGGAAGGACTGCACATTACGGCCAGCGCTGGTGGGGTTGCGGAGATGTGCGAAAGCGTTCCCGTGACCCTACCGTAAAGAACATCGAGGGGGGTTTTAGCCGGTGCAAGTCCAACATTATCTGCCTTTGCCCCCACGAAGGCAGATAAGCAAAGGCGCAAAAGCGCACAGTGAAAGATTACCAATAGTCCAGATGGTGACGATAGAATTTGTTGTTTTGTCGTGTACTGCGATGGTGGATTACAGCGGCTGGAATTATTCTGAACAATTCCTCGAAACATTCCCTTTGGTTAATTTGATATAAAATGCAGAGGGATGCAACATCGCTCCGCACGTGTGTCAAGGCGACCGCAAATAACCCGGTCGCTGACGAGTCGAGCTGCTCCGTTGTATACGGTCAAATGGAAGAAGCTGGTACTGAGGTGCACCCGCCTAGAGACGGGAACAGTATTCCATATGGGGCCGAACTTACGTCTTATAAAGAACCAAAAGGTCAGCTGGAGAGGAATACTGTCCCGCTCTACATATGACACCGAATATTTAGAAGCCATCTTGCCCTTTTCTTCCAAATGACCACGAAACTGAACATCATACGATATATCAACGCCAAGGATTCTGATGATTTTATTTGCCTTAAACGGAGTGTTGGCAAAACGAGGATAAAACGGCAAAGGGATATTTTTTGGGGTTTATCGCGCAAACTTTGTCTTACTGGGGTTAAATTCGGCTAAATTTAGTCGTACTCAATCGGTCGAAAGACCTGGACTCATCAATATACTCCTTTCTATGTGCGTTAGTATTTATATTCCGAGACGTCGATGCATTACTCGACCAGGATCGATATTTCCGCTTACAGCGCGATTCCGCTTTGTAAGAAGTACCGACCCAAGGCCCGTTTACCTGTCGCCGAAAGATACCATACAGTGTGGAATAAAAACTTCCATCCCCAGAAGCACAACATCAGCAACCGACTCGGCTATAGTTTTGGAATCATCCGACGAGAAGCATACCGGCCTCCATGGGTAGAATGCACAGAAAGACCGCAATCCATCCCAAGCCGCCTTGTAGCGCCAAACATGGCGGTTGCTCGTGAATCGTGGGGGAAATGTGCGCGTGAGAGGTACGGTGCTCGTGATCAAGCTGTGATCCGACGATCTAAAGGGGTCATCGACAGAGACCAAATAGTTGTCCGAATGAAAAGTAGCCAGAAGGTCCTACAGTGGAGGTTTATGATCTTCCACATCAGGGATGCGCATGGGTGAATTAACCATCTGTATCAAATCAAATGCCAAACAAAGCAAAGCCGTGAACAGATCTCCCCGCATGATCGGCGATGCGTGAACCAAGCCATTCGGCATGATGAGCGTTAAAGTCACCGAGTATGACGATCTCTGCGGAGGGGCTTTTTATAAGCACGAAATCTGTAGCCATTTTGACGCTTTCAATAAATCGGTCCGTATCAGAGTTATCACCATGGGACCTATAGAGGTACGCATAGACACACGGAAGGTCGTCATTGTCATTGCGTAGCTATAAGATGAACAGGTCCGCACCTTCAAGACTGCTGGGGCAACGATGAATATGAGTGTTCTAATTTATACCCAGGGTAGTGCAAATAGGAGGTGTCTGCAGATGAGGATATCTGCGTCTCGGTAAATAACAATAAGACCGGCTTCGCCGTCTCAAGATGGTGCTGGACGGCGTTAAGGTTGGAGTCAAGTCTCCTGATGTTACAGAAATTTACTGTAAGTGTAACGAGGAGTTGCACTGCCTTTTCCCTCCTCCGTTTACCTCAAGCAGTAAATCAACAGAGCGGAATTTTGCCTCCCCTGAATACGAAGGACAGACTGAGCATTGCACTTCGGCCCCGCAAAGCGTTCGGCGCGTGGACACCCAGTACGGGATTCTCCAGCACCATTGGTGCTGGAACCCTCCTCCTGGGGTAAACTTTTTAAAGCCGTGGTGCTTCCTCAGTCGAACCAGCCCATGCATACAATTGAAAAACCCCTGCGTGGCTCTACCACGTTAATATTCATGTAGTTCTCTCATGAACCATAATTATTATGAAACTTTATATCAAACGACTAGTATATGCCAGGATAATAAAATTAGTGTACTTGTGTCATAGTTTTTGTTATTAATAAACAATATTTGAAGTAAATATACTTTAAAGACAATTTACCTGAAATGGTGCATTAAGTCTATTCTTAACACCGAGCCTGTAACTCATGTAGGCGCACTTGTCAGAAGTGTTTGTATTTTTTAATCGTAAAATTTCGTAAATGCGACGCGCTTGTTTTTTGTTTATTTTGTATTTGGTGCAAGCTTGATTTGCCATTTCCTGTGAAAATCTGTTAATAGGAAAATATTGACTAAGTACTTATTTAAAAAAAAATTGTCATATAATGGAGAAAAAACATTTGTTTGTAAATAACTAAACTAATCCGGCGCAATTTTCTTAGTATAATATACTCAAACATCTTATTCGGTGTTTTTCGTTGTTTCTTTACGATAGTAGGCCAAACTTAAGCGTCACATCTTATTTAGCTTCTGCTGTGTTAATCATTTAGGATATATGAAGAGAAAAATTTTAACAAATATAGAATTCAGTGTAAGAAAGAAGTTATGAAAGATTTTTAGATTTTTTTTTCATATAACAGAAATTGGATAAACTATGGATTTTACATAATACCAAAAATCTAACGTGTTTTAGCACTGGAAGTTAATCTTATTTGCCTTCAATTGTTAGACCATATTCAAAATATAACATTTTTAGTTTAATACTTACCCTTGCATAAGCTTAGCCGGTTGAAATGCAGGCAACGATTCACAATTTTTTGCGTCTACATAATCTCTTATTCTTTGAAATTCCTGTGATGGATCTTCTACGGTGATGTCAACTACTTCAGGTTTGGGTATGAAATGTAAATATATTGTCTGAAAATATCAATATTATTAAAACAATATTCATGTATTAGAATCTCTCACATAAGTAGAAATACTTCTTTAATCAATACTTTATGCCTTTATGCAAATGTATAAATCAATGAAATAATGACTCGCGAAAACTTGTGACTTTAATGTTGGACCTTTCCCAAAGAACATTGCTTACTAGTGTAATCTACAACTATTGCCGCATCCAGTTGATGCCAGATGCTTTATGGGCATATTCCATCTGATGAGAGGATATCTCACGTTACATTTGTTGTAAATGCTATCCCCATTCTAACTTTTTCACAAATAGTCACTAAGACAACAGATACCGACAAAAAAAAATCCGATTTAAAAAAATCAAAGTGAATTGGCATCAAGTGAGACCTTTGTATCTATCAATTTAAAAATATTTAAGAAATTATGTCAGAACCAAATCTATATTACATAAATTACTTTAAGTTTTAATTTAGATAATGAAGTGTGTGTTTAGGTATAATAGATCTTGGCATAAACCATGGGCGGTTTTTAAGTCTCTAATAAATAATTAAATTGAGTAACAACCTGGAGTAACCTCGCACATAATCCCATTTTCCGATAGGGCGGCAGTGTGAGCACTTGCGACACTCGCGGCCGAGTGTGCCGTGGGTACGCATAGTAACGGTACACCGTCGCGTACGCGGCCGTAGCATAGCGCATACTACCATCACTCGTCTGATATTTTTCAAAACTGTAATATCACAAGCAAACTAAGCTAAAATATACTACTTGGCAGTATAGTTTAGATAAACATTTAAATCCATCTAAAACTCCTTTATACTTAGGAAATCATCAACATATGTGATTTAAAAGTTAAATGTACATATAATTTTTTTTACAACAACTGAAGTAGTTTTAAGTCATGTTTCAATAAATTTACATTAATATGGTATTTTAATGTGAAGTAGTTTTCAAGAATTGCTGTATAAAATTATTTATGAGATTTAATCTAATACTTACACTGTAAAAAATGTCCAGTGATCATCATCTACATCGATAAAAGAAGCTGCATCAACATACCACAGAAGAAAGGTCTGTAATCTCTGGTGGTATGCAAGAAAGCCAGGTGTTGATGTTTCACAATAATGTATTACAAATGACTGCTTCACATCACTATCACCTAAAAATTAAATTGAAAATGAAAGATTATACTGTTAACATACATGTGAACTCAACTGAAAATTACTTGACAATAAATTAAAAATTTCAAGGGCAAAGATTCAACATTAACAAAAAGTTTTTTCGCAAAATAAAACAAAACTATGTGTGATGCTTACATTTGAACTTCTATTAACTGCAACAGAAACATGTATCTACATTAATGGCCTACACCACGAGAGCCTACTTAAACTTTAACTACCACTAAACAAGTTTAGTTAGTTACAATAGTTATATTATTTTGTCAGCAGTAGGCAATAAACTGCACAGGGTCTTAGAGCTCTGCACTGTCATTAACAATGAACATAAAAGTGAAAATAACATAGTTTTCTATATTATCATGTGTTAGGAAATAAAAGTAAGTTTTAATATTTATTATATTTTTAATATTAATTTTAATAAAGTAATTTGTAATAAAGTGATTCAGTATAACTTTCAAGTGTAAAATTAACTATTGAAGTATAAAATCAGTTATAAACTAAAATCAGTCATTACATTACTATTATGTTTAATGTTGTGCACACTTAACTCTGCCCACAGCCCTAAGCATCACTAAGCCTATTATGTTTTATTGCTCAGACTGGACAGACAAAATAATATAATTATAACTATACCTCTCCTTTCCTATGGTTAAAACAAGTACATTTATCTTAACAGGTCATGAGCCAAAATAAGTAATTAAAATAAGTCAAACTTACGAGGTGTCACTGTGAACGCATGCAAGAGCTGACCGTGTGGTGTAAATTGTTTATCCTTTTCTATCAAGGATACAAAATTATCTAAATTAGTGACATAGCCCGGAGCCAAGACATTCTTCAATGCTCCCTCTACATCATCAGCCTTTAATCCTCCGGATTTACTGGGTTCTATCTACAAACAATGATATACATAGTATATTTGTTCTTTTATAATGGAGCCATAAGTATGTGCATTTTGACCTTATAAAACACACATCATTTAATAATTTAAAAGTTTTAGATCTTTTTACATTAATAAGGTGAATTACTTATGAGCTTTTTGATATTCTTTTTTTAACAGTTATAACATTGTCTAAAGCAGTATAACTCAATCTATTTGGTCTCATGTCCCACTTTTGAGTAAAAAAGTTTCTATGTCCCTCTCGACCAATAAATGAAAACCAAAAATGAAATTATTTACATTAGCTATTTTTTATAAAGTTGCTGACTGCCCCCATCTAAATGATAGAATTGCCCCCCAGTGGAACCTACACCCCACCTTGGAAAATAGTGGTCTAAAGTATATAGTAAATGTACAGCATTGTAATTCTATGATAATAAATTAATAATGTAATAATCTTCTAATAAATTAATTAATCTAATATCATAAATTATGCAACATCAAGAAAAATGTATTGCATGTATTAGATATACATTATAAGAATTAGTGCACGTTATTAGTTATAATTGCCCATTATTAATTTTCTAATGTCAGGAAATATAATTAATTTTACACGAATTACGAAGACCTCTATTTCATGGCAAAAAATATTTATTTTATGGAATAACTATTCATTAATAAGGTATGATAATTACTTTTATTAATAGTAAAATACCTTATCAGTATATTCAATTCCAAGATATGTCTGGAGGCTTCCTTCGGTATAAAATAGCTTAATGTGCAAATCTGTGTAACCGAAAACGTTTTCATTTTCCCCAAACACTTGATGACACATTTCAGGACTAAAGCTTGCAGTGTCGTCTTCTATATCTTCAACGGATCGCACTGTAGAATAGTAATGGTTAGGAATATTTTTCTATGTATAATAAAAACCAAAACAGAAATAATTATTACCCAATTTCAATTCCAATACTTCATTTCCATCAACAACGAGATTGCTCAGAGTATCAGTCATCATGAATTACTATGAAATTACAACTAAACAAAGTGTAATATTGCTAGGCAAGTTTTCATTCCAATACGACTTCCCGCGCAAAACAGTTTTGTCAACGGATTATTTAATATGCAGTTTTCAATAATAGTATGAAAGTTTTATAATAATTTTAAATACGGTCGTTATAGATATCACATTTCTTATACAATTAATCACGAGAATTTATAATTTGCTTGAACTTAAGATATAATAAGCTTTAAATTTTACGTATTTGCCACTTTTTGCAATAAAAATACAAATGTCCCATTTGATTTACTTTTCGTTCTGAAATGTCAAATTTGATTTTATAATAACTTTTTTTTTTAAATCAAGAAAAAGTTCTACTAATACTTGTTGTTCAAGTTCAGGATTTTATAAACAAACTTAAACCAACAAAAGAAAACTGTTAACTTTCAATAAAATAAACGCAATATTATGGACAACAAATAAAATGTATGATTACAATATTCGTAAGTATATTATTATTTTATCTTTTTATTCTCTATTATTCTTTTTACGCACCCCATATTTATATTCATCTCTACTCAACCTAAGGTAGACTGGCAGAGAATGCCATTTGGCATTAAGTTCACCTTACGTACAAATTAGTACATTAAAGCTTTAAATAAATAAATATCCTACTCTGTGGACATAAAATAAACGATAAAAATTAGGCAACACTTAAGTCATTATGTGACGTCATTATGGCCTGGTTGGGTTAGGTTTGCTTGGAAATTTTTGTTAATAATCTTGTATTTTAGTATATTATATGTTGTGCTGCTTATTTTAGATTAGTAATATAAATACCTCAAATAGCAGCGGTAGTTCTGGTGCCAAGAAGTGTTTTTTCTGCGACGTATTGAGGCGAAAATGAATCGCCATGAAGGTGAGTAATGATAATCAAAATTTGTGCGATGCTTTTGTCATTGAATTTTTATGAAAAAATATTATTGTTAGTTATTTGTTTTGTTTTTAAAAGCGACCAGTAGGCGAAGTGAGTGGGTCTAATATAATTATTATTTTGTTTTTACGTCTTTGCAGGAGTCAGCTGTGATTCTTGTCTGAAAAATAACTTTAGAGGACGACGATATAAATGTTTGATTTGCATCGACTACGATTTGTGCGCTACTTGCTACGAATCTGGCGCTGTCACAAATCAACATACAACAGAGCATCCAATGCAATGTATCCTTACTAGAAGTGATTTTGGTAATAAATCTTTGTGTAATAATTTTTCTGTCATTACTGGCTTGACCTAGTTTCGTATAAACTTTTGAATAACTGTTCGAATAAAAATGATTTAGTATTTTTTTAAATATTGATAATTTGATAAAAAAATATGCTAATTATATTAACTACATACCCAACACAAAACAGTAAGACATTATTGTAATTAAATATAATAAATAGTTTAGTAGTACATTACTAGTTTTTATGTAATAATATGCGATTAATAAATATACAATTTATGGCTTTACCTAAGGATATTTTAATAAACTATTTCCCTAAGTAAAACAATGAAAGAAAATTTTGCTGTTACAACATTATTTTCTTATACCAATTTGATAATATACTCATAAAATTGTTGTGAACTTATTTTGCTTACAGATCTTTATTATGCTGGAGAGTCTCAGGCTCTGGAACAACCACAGGCATACACTTGCCCATTTTGTAACCGAATGGGTTTTACGGATACAGCACTCATGGAGCATGTGACTGCTGAACATGCTGACACAACTCTTGCAGTAAGTAAATGTTTATGTAGTTAATCATAAACAAGTTGATAGAGAAATAGTCATTAGTATTAAACTATTTTATCCTGTGCTCTAATACTAAATCTGGATAATAAATCATAAAAAATTAAAATTCTTTGATGTAATAATTTGATATTAACTTTATTACTTATTACGTGTTAAAACTTTAACAGTCACATATCTGCAGTCAATTTAGTAAGTATGAAATATAACACCATCAATTACATATAGTATGTTATCAACACATATATTTTGTGAGTTGACAGAAATGGTTGTTCTCAATATCACACACGTGTGAATGGACCCTATATTCTTACAAACGGCTATAAGTATGGATGGTAAGGACTACAACAAGGTTATAAATTCATTAGAAAGGGTCTATAAGAGAGTTTGGAAAACTAAATAATTATAATTTAAATGAAACAAAAAAGTTTTACATTTACATTTCAGGTAGTATGCCCAGTCTGTGCTTCACTGTCAGGTGGAGAGCCAAATTTTGTGACTGATGACTTTGCCGGCCATCTTACACTGGAACATAGAACTGGACCTAGAGACCTTATTTCTTTTCTGATATCCTTTTTGAATTCTTAATATCATACAATTTTAATGAAAATACTGAAATACGACACTTGTCATATCAAAACTTAATGCTCTTATTATAAAAAACATTTTAACATATTTACCAGTAGTAGGGTCTCATACTGGGACCATTTAGGTAGGTATTACAAATCACCTATTTCAATGCAAAAGGTGGTAAACAAGTATTACTAGGGTAAAATTACTTATCATTTTATTAAGTGACTAACATTCTTCCAAGTGTTTTATTGTGATAGGCAGACATATATTTTCACCATCTAGTGAATGGAAAAATTTCTTGACTCAATCTATACCCAGACAAATTTTTGTAATAGTTTATGCATTTGTCTTTATATATTGATCATAGTTTTGTCAGCTACAAAATGAGATTACACAGTGCACATTATAAATCCCAAGACTAGCATTGAACATGTTGCATAAGTTCAATAAGAGTTACATAATGGTGAAACCTTATGACAATTGGTTGTACTTACTATATACCACATTTTTTACTTTTAGTTACATCATTTACAAATATTGAAACACTGCGTATTTATTATTTTGCTACAGCTTTGTGTTCAGGAGTGAATACACAAATAACATAATTATAAACATATATTTATTTCTTTTATTTAAAAGTTTTTAGGAACAATATCTACTATAAAAGGTGTAGTTAATGCCAGTGATATGCTTGCCTAGCTATTTTTTTCATAAATTCATTGATTAATCTACATGATAAATTACTCCACAGATTGTTTCAAGCTATTGTATAATCTTTTGACTGTTTAATTTTGTTTCTAAAAACTTTTTCTGTCTATAATTATTTTCCAACAAAGATGAGTATAATCTACATAAACAGAGTAAAGTGTTCCTGCCTATAAAAGTTGGCAATTATGATTAAAAATCAAATGTTGCCTGTTGGTTTTTTAGAAAACATAGTTTTATTCATCGTTAATTAACAAAATTATTTCATTGATAAAAAATTATTACATAGAGATAAAATTAAGGCATTACAGGAATGAAAACAGAAGCAATAAAAGACCAAATGAATTTCAAGAAATCTAAGTTACAAAACCAAAAATTTTAATTAAGAGCAATGATAGTTGTTAAAGCAAGGTGCAGTACATAATGCTACTTTGCATATTGGACACTAATATCTGGATTCTCTTCTGTATTATATTATTTTTCGAACAATATGAACATCTGCGTGTAAGATTTGATTTTGCTTTTATACTTGGTACTAAGTCAGAAAAATGCTCTCCAAGTAATCGTAAACATTTAGTCGAAATTGGACGACCAATTTGTGACGTATTTGATGAATCATCAGAATACAGTTCAATAGTTTTTCGATATATTCCAGTAAGAAGTCAATACGATACGATTTTCCATTAAATTTTATAATATCAAATAAGAGTTAGTACAAATAATATTCAGGGGACAAAGAAAAATTTTCTTGTAATATTTTTTTAGTCTTTTCCTTGTCATAGAATATGCAATTACTATTGAATTTGTTATTTCAGCTTAATACAAGCTATTGTGAATTAAAATAAATAAGGTTCCCAGATTAACGAACATTCCAAAATGGACATTTTTTAAAAGGTAGTTAGTTACCTTATTCAGGGGAAAAAAATACAGTTGATTCGTTTAATAATAATTTGAGTGCGATTTTTTTTATCTTAATTTCGAGTATTTTAAATTATGCTAAAAATTTTCATTTCGCTCTGACGAGTATTCTCGAAAAACAGTTAAAGCGTTATGCATCTTGTATATTCTAACAAAATATGTATAGATAAATTACCTGCCTCCATGGTACTAAACTATCCAGCCTCCTGCCATGTTAATATAGAAGTCCCTGATGCAATTCCAGAGCCACATAAGTATTGCAGGTGGGATGGTGATAGTTTTTTTTTTCTCCATATAGCCTTTACTTTTTGGCCCTATTATCGCTTAATATCATGAGATATCAGTCAAGTGTTATTATAAACTCTGCCTTAACTTCATTGCACGATGAGCCTAGTGGTATCAGGCATGGTGGAGTTCGTCGTATGCCCGCTTCAGGTCGTGGAGTAAGTCGTGCCCGGCGCACTAATATGCAATTCAGGTAAATTTCATTATTTTGTTTTTTATTTATTTCTTTTTCAAGAAAAAAGTTTTCTGGAAAATGTTAGCTATTATGATGTAGCTATTCAGAAATTTCAACATTACCAGCTACATTTTAGTTTAACTTTTTAAGAGATTTTAGTATGTGGTGTTATAAATTTAATATTTATTTTAACATTGTTTTCAGTACCAGTGGCGGCATATCGTCTTTGTCACCATCGTCGCGCGATGCAGTAGTTGATCCCATAGCAGAGCTCCTGTCACAATTGTCGGGAGTGCGGCGCGGTGCCGGCCAGCCGGGCACACCTAGCCAGCTGCAGCAGTTACAAATGCAATTACAACTGGAGCGACAACAAGCCACGGTATATCTTTGGGGGCTTTGATTTAAGCCCTATAACCAATGTTCCTAGTCCTTGGTTCAAATCCAGAGCTACTTAAATTGTGGTGACTAAGTGTCGGTGGGGATTTTTTCGAACCTACTATAATAGTGTTACTATGTTCAGTTCAAGAGTATTTTGGGCAAACAAGCTTCACCACTCACAGCCTCATAGTTACTTAACATCATCTAAAATAGATCTCATGAGTGAACACATTGTTGTTAAAAAATTTGTGTGAAACAAGTAAAAAAAGACTGATGATAAATTAAATATAGTTGTTTTTAAGGTGCTCCAGATTGTTAAAAACATTAAAATTCGAGTAACACCCATCATATTTATCATCCCCTTGATCTACATTTTGTAATAATACCATAATTATTTTTGATAAAAAAAAGGGAATTTTTTTTAATTTACAAAGTAGTGTGATACTGTACAATTTTAAATAGGTCACTAACACGTAATTGTGTCCCGGCCCGGAAATAAAAAATGTTCACAGAATTTTTTCTTAGATTTTCTAGATTTTTTACAAATTGAATTAACAATTATCATCGAATTTATCGCGTACATTTTAACATTATCTAGTAACCATTTACTAAGTGCGCTCACAGTTTTTCTGGTGTTTAAATGACTAAATAAGTTATAAATGAAGTTACACCTGGTGGGCCAACTACAAAATCCGGAAGATCGCTCGTTGAATACAGCTGGTATAAATGATTTAGGATGGCAGTAAGTAGATATATCCATAATTTTATATTGAAGTTTAAGTCATAATAATATTTTATTTTCTATTTTGTCATTGTAGGCAGCTCGTCAACAATTAGAGCGATTGCCGCGGAGGGCAGCAGCCTCTTCGAGTGGTGCGGCCGCGGCCCCGCCCGCGCCCCAGCCCGCACCTCCGCAGCCACAGCCCGAATCGTCTGAATTTAATTTCCTACTCTCCAATTTCACAGGTAAACTGTTAAACATGCCAAAACGATAATAATAACATGTATCATTTCAGTCTCTAGTGTTGAGGAATCCTTTGTTAACAAAAATGTTTTTTTTTTTTTACACAATGTTTTTTTTCCAACAGGTGAAACTAGTACGGTTAGCAATGAGGAAGCTGAATCTCGCGCAGCTTTGCTTCGTGGGTTAATGCTTGCCTCACTGGGACGCGCGCCGCCCGCTCCACCGCCGCCCGCTCCCCCCGTGCCGCCCGCTCCCCCCGCGCTGCTGTCGCCTCCCGCGCAGCCCACGCCTCCCACGCAGCCCACACAACCGGCGCAACCCGCTCACCCCCCGCCACGCACTAAGCCTCAGCCACGAACTAAGGTAATTAATAATTTTACACCATTTACAAAACTAATGATTACACTAAAAAACTGTTCTATTTAAAATTAGTTTTATAATCACCCTTATAAATAAATTTTAACTATTTCCGGACCACTATATACAAACAATAGCCTAAACCTTTTCACATTTTTAGATGCGTGTCTACTGACATCTGCAAAACTTGGTCATCTACTTTTGTACACTTTAATTACAGTCATATTTTCTGTGCCCTCGTTTATTTTGATTCCTTTTTGTTTTGATTTATTGATATCAAACACTAGATTCATGCATGAAGTCTATAGAACGTTTGTACAAATATTTCAAACAAGCACACTATTACACTTATTCAGTTTTCCATATAACATTA